>JAGKTI010010996.1:0-11758 GCA_018397915.1 Birgus latro
GTGTGTGTGTGTGTGTGTGTGTTTGTGTGTGTGTGTGTGTGTGTGTGTGTGTTACCATATATGTACGTATTGCTTCTCTTTCGACACATACTCTCATTTTCGTGCTCGATCAGAACAAATAAAAAAAAAATACAAACACTTCCTTCCGATAACACGTACTTTATTTTTTTCCACACTCCCTCCTCCACACCCCAAATTTCTACACATCCACACTACCCAGACTTTTACACCTGACAAAACAGAGTGTACCACAGTAATTGTGACTCACCACGTATCCACTGCCCTTCCATCCTCAATACTTTCTCAGTGTTTTGGCTCGATTGACTGCGGAAACTTTACGATTTTTCGGCCAGCTTTCTCAATGTACCTGAAGATTTTTTTTTTTTTTTTTTTGTAATGTGGTTCTGCTAGCTACTCCTTACCCTATAATTTCACATTCTGTTTGTCGTCTCACTTGTCTGCGCAGGAGTCATGGGTTTGATGGTGACCTTATCGTATGTATCAATTACCGCGCAACCTTCCATCCATCGGCTCCTCTGACACTCGATGAAGTTCCCCCTCTATCACGGCGACGCTCGTTTCCTTTAATTTTATTCTTTAAATCGTTCTGGGGATTTTATTTAGTTTTTCTTAGATCCGGAGAGATTTTACGGACCTTAGGAATTAAATAAAGCCTCCGTTACCTCCTTTATTTTAAGATGTTTCCTGGAGGCGTTAAATTGAGCCTTCGTTAACTCCTTTATTGAGGGATACTTCCTTGAGGAGTTGGATAAAGTCTTTGCGATCTTTATAACGAGATATTTCCTAAGCAGAACAAAGTCGTCTGGGGCAACGAGAATAAAGGTTAAAATGACGCCCTCGTGCTGAAGGGGTGAGGTTCATGGTGAGTATTTTAGTGGATAATTAACATCTATATTTTTTTGAAACTCAGAAATCGGCGAATTGCGACTTTAATTTAGAGATCAAATTATAATCTTCCTATCATAAACATCGCGACTCTGCGTGGCATACAGTCCTAATTTATTTCAGGTTTACTAATATCGATGATGTGGAGACAGACAGACACACAGAGAGACAGCCATCATAAGGGCGTGAACTCTGGCACACGAGAGAGAGACAGACAGACAGACAGACAAACCAGACAGCCACACAGTCAGACACAGACCAAAACACAGACACACACAGACTTGCACACACACACACACACACACACACACACACACACACACACACACACAGCTCTCATAAAGGCGTGAACTCTGACACGTCCACTCCTATGTCATGCCTGGGGACGCTGTAACCTGACCTGCCTTTAGTGAGCACAGCAGCACTAGTTAATCCCCACCAGATACTGAGGCTGGGATGGCTGGTGTGGACTCCGTAGCAATCGTTCCTTGGCGATTTGGTTTGCATTTGATACCTTATTTTATAGCGTGGGAGACCGTGGCACTTCATCCTAGGCAACTTATTTTCCGCCATATGCCTAATTTTTCTTGTAAGATGTGTCTGAGCTGTATCGTGTATATTAAATCGCTGAGAGGAAGGTGTTAGGCTCTTATACACCCTACAGTATGAATCTTAGTCGTAATTTCGTTGGCATAAAAGATTTCGTAAAACTTTTCCCTCAGCGATTTATTTTGCAAATATACACCCCACCTATTCCTGTATCTACGTTTATTTAATATGGATATAATTTCCATTAATAGCTAATAAGACGATTATTACGATGTGACGCGCAAAATAGATCGCTGAAGAAGATGCGTTGCGAATTATCCGAAGCGTTACAAAGTCTACCTCGTCAAGTAGAATAGGCGTGAGCGACTGTGAGAGAGTGTGGCGGTGTGGCTACCTGTGCCTGTACCTGACAATGGCCCGCCAGGTGCGCCCACTGTCCTCCACTACCTGCCTGTCTGCCTCTCTTCCTGTCTGCCTGCCGCTACCACCATCACCGCCTCACTTCCCGCATACGTAGTCTACACATTCCCACACACGCACACACACACACACACACACACACGCACACACACACACACACACACACACACACACACGTTCACCCACTTACACCAACACGCCTCACACGTTCACATTTCTACACATTCACACTTCAGTCCCTCATCTCTCGCACATTTGCACGCTTGCTCACATTCACACTTCAGTCCCTCATCTCTCGCACATTTGCACACTTGTTCACACTCACACAACCACACCTCGTCGTCTACGCATCTTCACACTTCCACGCATTTCTGATACACATTTTCAACCCCGAGACATCAAATACACTCTTCAACACTTTCACATATTTCACACAAATACACTATACACACATCCACACCCTCACACTCACTGTACATTTCCGCAAAGCCTAACCTCCGCACCTCCACACTTCCACACTTTCTCACTTCCACGCCCACAAACCTCTACACTTTACACTGTCGCACCTCCACACTCCCACATCTCCACACTTTCTCACTTCCCCGCCTGCAAACCTCCGGCTCTCCACACTGCGCCTCCACACTTACAGCTCTTCCTGATAATCTACCTGGCATCATGGCCTGGAAATGCACTCTCCACACCTCTCCACACTGCAACCATCCTCCCTTCCAGTATGATTCTGGTACAACCCTCACTCTGTACCTCACCTCCTCTCCATCTCTCCACCTCTGCTCCTCTCCATCTCTGCACTCTTGTCCCTCCTCATCTCTTCACCTCTGTATCTCTCCACCACTGCACTCTACGCATTTCCACCTCTCCACCCACACCATGCCACTTCCACCACTCCACCTGCACCTTTTCACCCCTACCCCTCCATCTCTCTTCTTCCAAACATCTCCTCCCTACCTCTCGCCTTCCACACATCACTCCCTCTCCACCTCTCCCCCTTCACACCTTCCTTTCTCCCCCTCTCCACCTCTCCACACACCCTGCCCCTCACTCCAGCTCACACTTTCCTCACAATATCATGAACTAGCATAGGTACCTGATCGCCTCCCTACCTAAGTCAATTAAAGGAAGCTTCAATACTCCTGTGCTCTAGGCTACGATACCCATCCACTGCTCTATCTTTTTTCTCTCTTTTTTTACCCGACTCTATATATAACAGGTCAGAGCCACACCTGTATATTGTTGTTGAATTCTTCGACTTTCATAACCCATCAGCGTAGCGAAGGACACCATTCCTCATAACAGTTATTGGTGTACATGAAGTGAGTTATATATCGTTACGCGAACTGCAAAATAGCGTACTATGAAGGGAGGCTTTATAACAGTGAAGTGTTAGGTGAGGTGATGATTAGTGAAACATTGTTAAGAGAATACTATCCGTGTTATTTTCTTCGTTACCACAGTGCTGTTATTTTTTTTCACTATAAGAAAAGTGCAGTAGTGACGTTTGATTATTACATTAGACATGAATCAGTATTTTTGTTTAGCGGTTAATATTAGACTGAGTGATGAATTTTTAATACCATGTTATCTCCTTCAATCTTTTTTTTTTTTTTTTGAAACCTCACAGGGAAGGGGTTTGAAAAAATCGCCATTAGACTCCTTCATTAAGGAAGTGTTATCTAATTTAAGCAGAACATATGGGTAGTAGTTTAATCGAGGTGGAAAATACGTCATCAGATCGAAGGAATTAGCAGCGCCTTCTGGAAACAGAAATTACCACTAGATTCCATACGCTTGGCGCTAGAGGGCACTATGACGTAACATCCGGCCGATCCATGACGTCACTCAAAATTGATATTCTACGATAAGCTAAAGTCTACAGGGGGGAGGCGGTGGCTCAATCGGTAGAGAGGCGGCTTACAGTCCTACGGACACAAGTTCAAATCCCCGCTGGGGCAGGGAACAGTTTAAGTATTTGAATTTCATTAAAATCAAGCTTTACTGATCTACCAGAAGAACCTCCGACATGGCGTACAAGTACCCCCGCTAATATCAGTACGCCAGTCCTGTATGAGACAGCCCTAGCATGTATTCAATATAGACGGTGGGTGTTAGCGCCGAAGTGGTGACATGTACAGGCATATGGTATGTAGGAGGGCTGCTGGGCCTTGATGGCAGGCTGTAAAGCCTATGCCCAGAGTCGGACACATAAAAAAAAAAAAGATGGATTCCTGTTTTCACGTGCATTTGTACAAGCTAGTGTAATAAATAAATAAATAAATAAATAAAACTGGCATACAGATTCTTTATTACCATAACCATTTTCACGATTTTTTTTCAATTTTTTTTTATTAGGGGGGGTGGGTTACGCTATTTTTCCTGTGTGTAATTTCTAAAAATGAGGTATGAGTTCTTCAGTACGTCATAAATTTTCATCTGCTTTTTTGGATATTTGTGTAACAGATGTATAGAAATGAAACGCTCATTCTTCGGTAGTTTACCCCAATCTTACGTATTATTGTGTAGTCTTCTAGCCGCCTCATGGTCGCGACAGCTCTTGGTATTCTGTCCCAGCAAACGGCAGACGATTTTATTCAGCTGAGAGTGAGTCATAGGAGCTGAGCGGGACAAACACTCAAAATACAACTATATCCTATTCACTTTAAGTAGGCGTAAAATTGGCTCTCTCCACCTTAGGCTGTAACATTAGACTCACACTAGGCTACGGTGCGCTAGTCACGAAGAAGCGCTACGGGAAGGGTGTGGAACGCAATACTAAGATGTAACAATAGACTCACACTAGGCTACGGTGCGCTAGTCACGGAGAAGCGCTACGGAAAGGGTGCAGGACCGCGGGATCATTTCATTCCGCCACAGAGCTACGGGAAACGAGGCTGCAGAAGGACGACAATCTCCGCCAAGTTGAAGTGAATGAGGTATAGAAATGCTGACCCGTTGATGTGTGTCAGAATCCAGGGGTGGGATACACGAACGCATTTTCGATCGAGTCCCTGTTGTAACTGTGATTTTTTTTTTCTTTTTTAGGAGGAACTGGAATCGTGGGAAGGTTCTACGCCTTTCTTTCTTCACCCTTTCACCCAAAACAGGTAACAGGACATGCCAGTTTTCCTTCTCGTAACCAGGAAATATTATCATTATTTTTGTTATTATTTTTAACGAAAGAACGCAAGACAAGGAAGGATTCTAATGTCGCCGTCAAGGAATGATACTAATGTCGCTGTTCATCCTTCAAAAAATAATCTTATATACGACAAAGAATCCGTCGTAAAAACACCTTTGATAATTCCACCGTTAATCCACACATCCATTCCTCCGTCACCCCCCCTCCCCCCCTACGCCAATATCGATCTCTTTAACAATACTTCCGGTTACCTTCCCTCACCTGACGACCCCCGTACTGCCGCGGTGAAATATACTGTTTACCTTGACGCAGGTATATCATTAGCATATCACCTTGACGCAGGTATATCATTAGCATTCCACCTTGACGCATTTTTTCTCTCCCTCTTTCTTTTTACCACGTCTTGTGTTTCCAAATTTAGAAGTCATGTGTGCGTGTGTGTGTGTGTGTGTGTGTGCGCTACCTCCAGACGATTATATTAGATTTATATGAAGCTTTTCGAAATGGGGAGGTCAGATACAGCCTTCATTTACCATTTTGTCTAGAAATTACGTGAACGACCTAAACGATACTCTGTCCACTCTAACTCGGCCTAAAATTGTCATTCCTCCTTCTTGAATGCCGATTTGTAACGATGGTATGATGCTAGTGACGAAGAAGTGCTACGTGAAGGATGCAGAGCCGTAGTATCGCCCTTTCCTCCCTTTGGGCGACGTGAAAAAAGCTGCGAAAGGACGAAAATCTTGGCCAAGTTAACGCGTGAAAGAACTATAGCAGCGAGAATGAACTCAACTGGTCATCGTGGTGAAGGGGTTTTTAATCGCCTCCTTCATCGTGGGAACAACAAATCAAACAGTAATTTCAATGTTTTTTTTTTCCTTTAATTTTAGTGCTATAATGTGTTCAGATGAAAGAATTTATGCCCACACCTGAACACTGAACACTGAGGAGACGCGTTTACATCCCTCAGTGAACACAGTTTTTATCTCATCCTTCTTCCAGTTGCAATCGGCGATGCGTTCCTATATTTCTTACACCGGACGATTTCATTCAGCTAAGAGTGGGTCATAGAAGCCTGAAAAAAATACATCATCGTAGTGAAGAGGTTCCGTTCCGCGCGAAAGTCAACCGAAATCTCGAGAATTTAGGTCAGTATATTTATTTATTTGTTTATTTACTTATTTATTTATTTACCTTTTTTATTTGTTTATTTTTACGGCAAGAGAGGACTGTACCCAAATCTTCGCAAATGGTGAATCTCGGTCTGGCGGGAAGAGTTGGCGCGTAAGTTCATGCGATTAGTCCTCAACCCATCCCGGAGTTGTCCCCCGCTATACCCCTTCAGACCGATGCTGGAGAGGGGCGCCTTCACGTGGTGGCACCGATATAACTGGGTGATGGAGCTGCCCGGTTATACACACGTCCTTCAACTAGATCCGTACACAACTGGACGGTGGAGCTGCCCGGTTATGTAAGGGTCCCTCAGTTACTTCCTTATTCTCCCCGAAAGAAGGATGATGGGCTGCAGGAGGAGGGAAAGTTCAGCCTGCAGTCCACCGGGTTCAACAACAACAACAGCTACTAGTACTACTTCTACGAGGACCTCATTGCATCTTATTCTTGCTGCTACCAGACCGATTTTTTTTTTTCCTGACAGCGGGGACCTCTTGTAATATTAATCTGATTTTGCCCCATTTCAAAGCTCCTACATTTTTCACGTCACAGTTTCGTCACAGGCTCTTCTAGTAGCCAGAGCGTCAGGGAAGGCTAGATCTAACCCCTCCAGCTCCAGAAAGTCTTTCGTATCATGATATAAAATCGTCTGAAGGTTAGCTATTCCTGAGACCACACCAGACGATTTTACCGAGCTTCAGGAAAGTCTCTCATACCGAAAAAAAAAAAAAAAGTATTGGAGTCCTTTCACTATATAACTGTCTCTCCTAAGCTGAATAAAATCGTCTTGTAAAAGCAAAATAAAAGGAAAAATCGTCACCCAAGAGAGAGGATTATTCGGACTGCTTCATGAAATCGTCTGTGCAGCAGCGAGAATAAATCAAGCAAGAAAAATCGTCACCGCAATGAAAGGGTTATGCGTACTTCATTTTTTTTTTTTTTTACAGCGTACGGTCGCGGACAAAAATATCGATCCACTCATTGGGCGAACAGTTTTGACATCCTTACGTAATATTCCGGAAATTGTTTGGGGTCTCATTACTGGGTTTCGAAATTCATGGCTCACTCTCTCAAAATTTATCGTTAGAAGGTGGATCGTTACTTATGTCCGTCAGATATCGACATCGCTCCAATTTTTAGACGAGCAGTTACGAAACATTACAATATTCTGAGAAGGCTGTCGAGTTTTGGATCACTGGATTTAGAAGCTCATCGTTCACTGTCTCATAATTTATCGCTATGAGGTGGATCAATAATTATGTCCGCGAGAGGAAGGCTATCATTAAATTCCGGGTCCTGTCCGAAGCTTATTGGAAACTTGCACAACGTTCCGGAAAATTTTGTTACCGTATTACAGGATTTCGAAATTTATTGCTCACTGTCTCGTTATTTATCGTTCTGAACTGTATCGTTACTTGCGTCCTCGAGTGAACTATTGGAGAATCAACTGTCTTTTCGAATTCGTCCAAAGATTATCTGAAGCAGGCGATATGTAACTAAAGTCTTAATGTTTCTAATACGTTTCTCAGATGTTTCAACTTTTCCGCGAAGTTTTTGCCTGATATTTGATTCTCTTGTTGTACAGTTGGAAGCAAGAGTTAGCCTAATAATTCATCTCTACTACTCATTTTCCTCTGTTGGTTGGCATTCCTAACCTGACAGACGCTGTATATTTCTCAGCCTAATATTTCATCTTTTCTACTACTCACTTTCCTCTGCTGGTTTGTATTCCTAATATTTCATCTCACCTGCTTCTCACCTTCCTCTGCTGGTTAATATTCCTAAACCGAGAGAAAATGTGTTTCTCGTCCTAATATTTCACCTTCGCTACTACTCACTTTGATCTTCTGTTTAATATTCCTAAATTGAGAGAGTCCTAGCATGTGTTTGTCTCTAATATTGTAGTTGCGCTTCTCGCTTTCCTCTGTTGGTTAATATTCCTAATCCTCGACTCGGTATATTAGTTTGTAATATTTCTCCTCGTCTGCTTCTCAGTTCCCACTAGTAGCTAATACTCCTAAACTGAGAGAGGCTTAGCATGTTTCCCTGGCTAAAATTTCGCTTCTACTCACTTTCCTCCGCTGGCTAACATTGCTAAACTAAGAGCGACTTGGCACGGTTTTCTGGCCATGTGTGATTCTCTTTGATACAATACGTCAGGGGAAAAAAGTGACGGACATGACCAAAGCGTGAAGTAGAGGCAGGGGAAAGAGAGACCAACTTTTTCCCCTGCCTGTTCATGTTTATTTAAGCCTCTCCTACCTGATGTAATTCTCACGTTTAACCCACTGAATCAGAGAGCGTTTTTAATCTGTATTCTTGCCGAACTTTTTAAAAATTATATTCTTGCGCTCTCCTGACGATTTTATTCATATCTGGGCAAACTTTCCAGGGATAAATATACTCTTAATAAATGACCCTTCCATACGAGTGGCCTTTCCAAAGTTGAATTAAATAATCTGGTAGAAACAAAAGCTATAATAATTTTACTTATGATGCTAGTAACGAAGAAGTGTTACGGAGGCTGTTGAGCTGTGGCATTTCCTTCATGTCATAGAGAGACATGAAATAAACACCTGAAGAAAAATCTAGGTCAGGTTAGAGTGACAAGAGTATAGAAAATAACGTCACCCGGACTCAAGGGGTTTTAACACGTCTAGCGAGACAAACTTCGCTTAACCACTTCACAATGACGAGTGGTGTGAGAGGAGCGCCTTCACGTGGTGGCACCGATAGAACCAGGCGGCTCCACTGCCTGGTAGAACGTCCCTCAACCGCATCTCTATCCCCCCCAAAAAAGGAAGATAGTGGACTGCAGGAAACCGGGCAACTTCAGCCTTCAGTCCACTGGGTTCACGTTCAAATAAATCTGGGGTTCACACTACTAATACTACCACGATAACGCATTAGTTTGGTAGACTCTAGATGCCTTCAGGCGATTTCATTCAACTTCAGGAAAACCGTCTTAAACAGGAGGGGTTTGTGAAGGCCCTCTCTCCAGCCCCTCCAGTTCGACAAGTTCCTCCTAAGCCGAGTAAAATCGTCCGTAAGCAGCAAGGATAAAGTGGAAATAATACGTCCTCGGGCTGAAGGGGCCAAATCGGAAATCAGGCCGCGAGCCGATCTGACAAGGGTGATGAAATTCGAAAACCCGCGGCGCTTCCCAGCCCCTTCCAACCGATGACGTATTTCATAGTTTATTTTTGGCATCTCCAGACAATTTTCTTCAGCTTAAGGGAGACTTTATGATACAAAAAAGTTTAACACAGTCTTCATTAACTTATTCACTATCAGAGGATTCTTTCTCTTAGCCCTTCCCACTTGATGACTTACTACTTCCGCCAACAATTTAGAGGAGGTTATGTATCCACCCGAGTCTGTCTGTCTGTCTTTTTGTGGACAAGATATCTCATGAAATTGTTGTCGGATTTCTATTAAATTTGGTGGATCGGTGGGCAGTGGGTCAAAGAATGGATGATTATATTCTGAGGTGGATCCGGATCGGGATGAAGGAACAGATAACGAATTTCATTGGCTTCGGCGGAGGTATGCTATCAGTAACAGGGCAGACTAATACCGTAGAGTTAACTGGTTGACTGTGGGCGACCATAAAAGTATTCGTCTGGCGGGAAAGAGGAATTACAGCAGTAAATCTGTAATTTTATTGACACTGGCGGAAGTATGCGCTCTGTGGGTGCTTTCTTGCTTAATAACTTAATCTTCCTAGCTCCGGACGATTTTATTCATGTTATGGGGAACTTTAGGAAGTGGGAGAGTTAGATACAGCGTTCACTAAGCCCTATAGTTTCAGTATGTCTCTCCTACGCTCAAGAAAATCGTCTGGAATCAGCAAGGATAAACTCTGACACACCATTATATTCAGTGAGCAAACCCCGCAGTGACAAGGGTAAACAGAAATAGCCTGTGAATTCACTTTTTGTCTCACTGCACTTACGTCATTTTAGATTCATTCCGCTGCTTCCACTAGTCGATTTTATGAAGCTAAGGAGAGGCCTGTTTTAGTGAAGGGGCTAATGAAAGCTGTATCTAACCCCTTCAGTTCCAAAAGCCTCCCCTTGAAAAAAATCGTCTGTAGGTAGCAAGAATACAGAAAAGATGTCCACGGGCTGAAACGAGTCTCTTGCCTACGATGACAATTTGACAATTTTCTCTCTCTCTCTCTCTCTCTCTCTCTCTCTCTCTCTCTCTCTCTCTTCTATATTCTTGCTACGTCCAGGGGATTATGTGCAGCTTAGGAGAGATTTTTTGAGTTGGGGGAAGTTTGGTCTACTTATCATTAACCCTTTCACTGCGACGGAATAAAAGCGTCTTGCGTCTAATAGCAGTGAAAAAAACAGTCTACCTAGAAAGATAAAAAAATCGGTACCAAGGAATAAAGCCTACCTAGCAAGGAAAAGAATAAATCGATCCACAGGAGGGGTTGCGTCCCATCCCAGAGGTGTTGTAGTCGCCTTCCGCTGCCCCGACATCTTAGCCCTCCACCACCAAGAAACCTTCTCTCTTTTATTTCTGCCACTTTCACACGATTTCATTCAGCTTAGGAGGGGTTTACAGTAGCCTGGGAGTTCATGAAGGCTGTATCTAACCCCTCCAGTTCGAATCGTCCTTCCTGAGCCTCTAAAAATCGTCTGTGAGTAGCGGGAACACCAAACAGACATCTTAGGTATGGGGAAAATATTACTGTGAATATTCCGTCTTTCCTAATACCCCCTCTCAGGATTCTCATAGGCTATTCCCAGGATCTTACTCGCTACGTCAAGGTGTAAGTTACGAAGCTGGTATCGCCCTATTTTGTAATATGTAGGTGTGGCATGTAAAAGAGGCGAATTTTACTGATCTTACGTTACTGCATACTCTTATAGGCTTCCTCGTAGGGCTATTACTGTGTCAAAATCGCTGCAGCTGTTTACATCCAACATTTTTTTCTCTCAGTGGAGGACACCTGTAATCTGGTGTATGGATTTTTGTTTTTAATTTGTTTTTCCTTTCCTTACTGTACTTTCTGTTAAAAAAAAGAAAATGAAGGTGAAATTTTCGAACTTGGTGTCGCCCTGCTTTGTGGTACGTGGATGTGGTACGTGGAGGGGTGGTATTTTCCGGTATCATCTCTATCATCAGTATTACTCTTTGGCGATATTCCTGACAGGTTACGACAAATATAGTCTATTCGTTATACATCAAGAGTCAGGAAATGAATATCGCCGTTTTGTTGTACGTATTTGCGGTATATATAGAAGGTGTTTATTTTGATGATAGTGTGAATATAGAAGTGACTGACTATTTTTGACGATGTTCCTATGAGGCGTTCAGTATTACCAGATTCATTCCCTCGTGAAATTTTGACGAAGTTGCAATCGCTCTGTTTTGTGGTAAGTATATCTGGTTGGTTTGGGGGTTTGCTGGGTGAATATTGAAGTCGGTATTGCTCTCTGAAAAGGTTATGCTCGTAGGCTATTTTGTTCGTCTTTATATTCGTTTACATCCAGGTCTAAGTTAAGAAGCTGGCATTTCCTTCCTGCTGCCTTCCTTTTTTTT
>JAGKTI010010997.1:0-18120 GCA_018397915.1 Birgus latro
GAACAATATTAACAAAACTCTTAAATCATCATCATCATCATCATCATTAGCATCAGCAGAGTCACCATCGTCATATCATCATTAGAATCTCCATCATTATCACCACCAGAATCTTCGTCATCACCATCAAACTCTTCATCATTACCATCATCATTATTTACTCAGCATTCAGAATGGAGAGATGTCAACTTTAGGCCAAGTTAGAATAAAGATAATAATAATAATAATAATAATAATAATAATAATAATAATAATAATAATAACAATAATAATAATAAAATGTTCAACCACTCAAACCACAACTCAAGCATCCATCTCACACACGCGTCACTTCCTTCATTTTCCCCAGTCTTCCTCTCCTCCTCCTCCTTTTTGTCTTCCTCCTCTTCTTCCTTTTCTTCTTCTTCTCCTCCTCCTCCTTCAATTCCTCTTCCAGATTTTCTCACCTTCGATCCTTCCGCCTTTCTAGCTCTCGTTAACATTCTCTCCACATCCTTCCGTAATTCTTCATGGCGTCTCAGCAACTTTCCTTTCAAACCTTATCTCTATAATGACTTCCCTGTTCCTGTCCCCTTCTGCCTGTCTTTTCCAGCTGCCTAACCCTCTGCCTACCCTCCCCATGTGCCTAAACTATACCTAACCCTCTATCTATTCTCCCCATCTGCCCAACTCTTTATCCTCCCCAGCTGTCTATCCTTCTGCCTAACCCTATACCTCTCCTCCCCTCTGCCTCTCCTTCTCAGCTTCCTCCACCCTACCTACCCCCCCTCCCTGCCTAACCCCTGCCTCTCCTCCCCAGCTGCCAGGAGTGCCCAGTGCCTCACACCTGCCAAGGATTCGGACTGGAGCCGCTCAGCTCAGGGACGGGGGAGGCTGCATTCTGTCTGGGAGCCGGGGCCACACCGATATGCCCCGGCGTGGATGTGGATGGCAATATTTTGGCATCCTCCACATCCACCACACCTGCATCTACCACCACAACTACCACTATGTCCACGTCTACACCTACGCCAAGTACACCTGTTTCCCCATCAAACACACCTCCTACCACAACAACCACACCTGGCTCACCTTCCACTACAACCACAACCACCAGCACTGCACCACAAACCTCAACGACCACCACACCACCACAGACGACAACCACACCTAACACCACACCCCCTACCGTACCTCTTACCACACCAACCACCACCACACCAGCACCGTGCCAAGAAGCAGACTGCAGTGGGAAATCAGTAGGCGTTTATGCACACCCAAACTGCGACTGTCAGAAATATTACATCTGCGAGAGGTCTGTGTTGGGTGGGGAGAATCTGATCCTCTCTCTGTATAGATGCACGGGGGGAAAGGTGTTCGATCCTGTGACTTCCCAATGCGTCACTAGCACTGCCAACTGTCCCAAAGTAAATTAGTCTTTATTGTGCTTTACTGGCATCACGTTTGAGTCTTTACTGGGCATTTATTGAGTTATCTTACTAGTCTTTAATGTTCTTTATTGGTACAATTTTTAAGAGTCTTTATCAGACATTTTTGGGGTTATTTTTCTAGTCTTTAGTATGCTGTATTGTTTTTATTTTCATGAGTCTTTAATAAGCATTTATTGGGCTATTTTACTTGTCTTTAATTGCTTTACTGGCTTTATTTTTTAATTTACTTAACTTTGGGTATATAATTTATTCGTCTCCCTTCTCAAAGTTATTTTCTTGTTTAGGTAAGAGCGATTGATTTGGGGCTTGAAACCCCTGCTGTCCACTTCGGTATGTCTTAAACCATCGTAAGGCAAATCCACGCAAGAATTCATATCTCGGAAGGAAACGCGTGCTTAAGGGTCAGTATTAGGAAGTTTGTTGTATAGTATCAGTGTATTTGTTTCGTGGATATTATTGCTTTCTATTTCGGTATGTCGCAAGCCTCGTGATTGTGTGAAATCGGAATGCTTCTTGACTACGTTCTCCAGTGAAATAACGACAAATTTCTCTGCAATTTAGATACGGTATAATAAAATATGTTCTATTAAAGCTGGTGTCTTTTTCTTTCTTTCTTAAACGAAATGCGTGGATGAAGTACGTTTGTTGTAGTTTTGTAGTTGTCTTTGTGGTCGCAGTCTCATCTGAAATGTGAACTTAATGAACTGCATCATCATAAAAAGTAAGTGATTATTTGGACTTTTTTCAAAATGGATACGTGTGTGTTTCAGGAAAATAAATATGATAAGTGATTATTCCATACATCTATGTGACAAGCTGGCAATTTTGGTACTAATGAGGTGGCGTGATGGACATAGATTATAAAGAGTGACAGGTTTACGAGAAACACACACACACACACACACACAGGAGTAAATATTTAACACAGGAGTAAATATTCAGCAGAGAGAGAGAGAGAGAGAGAGAGAGAGAGAGAGAGAGAGAGAGAGAGGAGTAAATATTTAACACACACACACACGCATACAAATTTCCCTCCATATACTCATTTTAATTCAGGGCCACACAAGAGTACTTAGAAAACACAGCCTAACAAGGTATACAGTATATGAATTAAAGTGTGATTCGGTGAAGCAGAGAATGACACGGTGATATTCCAGTAGATTAATTGTTTTCTACCCAGACCTTGATTTATTGTCACTATTACCACCTTAAAAAAATAAGAAATAAAATAAAAAGAAGACGAGGGACACCAGTAGTAGCCGCACCCACGCCGTCTTAACATCCCAACACGTCCCCAAAAGTGTCCATTTTCTTTGAGCACGCCGTTCGGTTACACCCCAAATTATTGAGTAGATGCACTATAGTTATGACTGGTATTTATGTAGCTATGTTCTAGAATCTCAGTCTCTCTCTCTCTCTCTCTCTCTCTCTCTCTCTCGGGACAATTTACGTTTCTCTTGCCTCCTTGATGACGAACGCAACCCTTATTATTCAACTGTAATTAAGCCACGTTTATGACAAGGGAATGAATAGATGTAATGAAGAGCCGTAATGATGTGATTTACGGTTGTGTTGTGCAATATATGTACCACCCTGTAGGCCATATAAGACCAAGAGGCTGCTCTGACCCCCTCACTGGCGCTGTACGAGGTCACGAGGTCGAGAGGGAAGTTGAGTTTACGTTAGTCTTGGCTGACCCCATCTCACCTTGGTTCACCGCACCTCCTTTGACCTCACCTCACTACAATATGAACCCAGTGGTGGTAAGATTTAGCTCGTTATTCTCGTCAGTTACGGAAGGTCCCTAACACCTCTTCCTTAGTTATTTGTTTTATATTTTGCACCTGTTATTATATTCTTATGTGTAATTCATGTAATCAATATTGATACTGAAAAGACATAAGAAGCAAACCAGGGGGTATTACTGAGTAGTTTGGAAAATAAATCGTACAGGAAGAAGTGTTAGATAGTCTTCTTAGCCGGCGAGAATACAGGCCCTAGTCTGATACTTTCGTCGGGTAAGGAGGCTCCCTAACACCTCTTCCTGAGCGATTTCTTTTTTAATGTGGCTGGTGAACATCTTTTTATGCGCTACTTAAGCATAGTATGGTCATATTAGATGACCTTATGTAACAGAGAAGAGGACGGAAAGGCGTAATAAGCAAAACAGATCGGTTAGGAAACGGTGTTAGGGAGCCGCCTTATCCGATGGGAATACAGCACCGCGCGCTGCGGATCGAGCGAAAAAAAAGCTCGGCCAAGTAGACGAAGATCAGCTGACCAACCAAAACATTCAAAATGGCGGAGGATGCTACTCAATCACAGACTGAAGAAGTTTATTTGATGAAGTCTGTATGCTCATGTGAATAAAACTCCACTATAACACATTAATAACCACTTTTATATACGTGATGATGATGGAAGGCCTTATACTTTGAGATGGGTGCTTCGTCACCAACACGTTCATAGCGGTTTTACAAACAAACCTATAAACTAGACACTATACCCAAAGACTCTTTGATATTTCATTACTTAACACAATGAATTTGGTGAAGTTCAGCTTCCTCATAGGAGTGAAAAAAGTCCACAGTTGGAGCACGTGTAGTACACAGTTGAAGTGGCCGCCATCTTCTTTGTTTACAAACAATGGAGCGAGCCGACCGATCCACCTTTCTTTCGTTCTCTTCGCCCGGCGGGCGGAAAAACTTGCACGCCGAGCAATTTTGTCTACTAGCGAAGCGCTCCGTAGCGCCCCGTGGCGCTCGGCCAAGTAGACACAAGGGCCTTAGTCTGGTACTCTCGTCAAGTAAGGAGGCTCCGTAGCGCCTCTTCCTTAACGATTTGTTTTCCAGAATACCTTTTAATATCCTCACGTTTTCTTTTTATATCCTTCTAATGTCGACATAAATTGCATAAATGACACAGAAGAATATAGTAACGGAGCAGAACCAGAAATAAACCGTTAAAGAGGAGGTGTTAGTAAGCTTCCTAACCACACCAAGGGATTCATCCCCTAAGATAGACATATTTAGACTATAGCCCTGCTAGGGTGACAGAACGCTACCTCTCCCAGCAATGCAGCTACCCGGGATGCATATTTCCGTTAATATGTATGGGTATTCGTCTCAAAACCACAGCTAGCCACCTCAGGCAAGCAGCCCTAGTGGAATAGGTTAGGTTTGGTTAGGTTGAATTAGATAATATTTGATTCCGTTTGATTAGGTCCGACTAGATTATACATCGAAATAATTTTGCCTGGAAAACACATCGAGCATATTTTCGAGAAGAACCTATGGTTAGTTTTGAAACGACGAGGTGAGCATCGTTCCTGGCTGAGGGTTCCCGGTGGTGAGACGAATACACACACACAGAATGGAAATAGGCACCCACGGGTGGAGCGAAAACTCTCGACTTCGCAGTCTCTAGTCACGCGCTCTGTCTTTGAGCCACCCTGCTCCTCTCCTAACTACACAAGAATACCTCCCCAAGACACCGGTACGAGTCTGGTCCTTTCACCTTAATCTGGCGTACCGTAGATTTTCGTCCTTCTGCAGCTTATTTCATGTAGTTCAGATAATGACAATAACGTGTGTGTGTTTCATCCTTTTCATAGCACTTCTTTGGAGCCAGCATCACATTCTAGTGTTAATCTTAGTATTCAAGATGGAGAGATGGTAATTTTTGGCCAAGTTAAAGAGAGTAACAGTGCCACCTTATTACTGATCTTCGCTCTATCTTTTCAGCCTTCAGGCCACCGGGTTCACATCGATAAGCCTGGGGCCACATCAACAACTCACTTTCCTTCATCACCAAAACCACCACCATTATCATCACCACCACCACCATCATCACCACAAGCACTATCATCAGAACAATTCAGTCATCAAAGTTCACTTGGGATGAGATCTGGGTTTTTTGGTTTGCGTGGGAATAATTGTGAAGACAAAAGAGGAGGAAATCCCATTTACATTCACCCCCTCCCCTCATCGTTTGCAGCACTAATGATGGGTGGTGAGCTGCGAACATTTGTATGCTCAAACAAACAGAGAGAGAGAGTTTGGTGAACTATAAAGACAGAGCGTTTAGTCAACGAAAAGAGAGAAGAATATCTAGTCCCCAGCACTCCCTCCCATCCTCAATGAAGCTGTTCTGTAAAGCATTACAACTTTGCAGGACTTGTTGTGACTATGTATCTCTTCAACAGGTACTCTTCTTTGGGTTGGTCGCTCTTCTGGCTTCTGTGGCGATGCCAGCAAGGATCCGGTGAGTAATGTGCTTCAGTTTCAAGATGACTACTATCGTCCTCTTTCCCCACTTCCTACCACACATACTGTACATTCCCCGTAACCATACATTACCTTTGGATTGCCCATACGTCTTGTGATCATGGAGTATTCACGATGTGGTTATCAAAGTTCTGTATTCCATTTCATCTTTCTTTTCTTTTTACCTTTAGCGCCGGAGACATGACCATAAAGTACTTAGTGATGAAAGCTTGCTTTCGATTTGGGTACAGCTGACAATGCCTTAGGCCACATCACATCCATACCAAACACTTGCCGGAAAAGGTTGGTGTCGACTGGATTTTTGTATCATTCCTGAAACACATAAAAGTGGACCCACTAGATGTTGGAGAGTGAGGACGATAATTGTCTCCTATGGGTTACACTAATGCAGTTCGCATCCAGCTCAGATACAAATGTATACAAATTATAATCCTTCCTTGTTCAGTTGTTCAGCTTCAGAAACACTGCAGGCCTTCTTCTTTAGAGAAAACCTAAAACTGTTCACTTCATCTTGCCGGTAATGATGGATCATGAAGCCTCAGCAGAAGTGTACAGTACATGCTTCAGAGCAACACAGGCATGCTGGCTGGAGGGACTTTACTCACCAAAATACGAAATAACCTGGTAACTGTTCGGACTCACCGTTGGCACTGTTTTGTACCCTTCAGTTTGAGTGAATGGCAATATTATTTCTTTTTCTCTTCCTACCAGCACCCAGGAGTGCAACCACACGTGTCAGGGGTTTGGGTACGAGCTGATTGAAGATGGGGGTGGGGAGGCAGCCTTCTGTCTGGGGCAAGGAGCAACGCCGGAATGCCCAGGAATTGACATAAACGGGAACGCTTTTACACCTAAAACCACAACGACCACTGAATCAACAATCCCTAAATCAACCACAACCACCTCTAAATCAACCACAACCACCTCTAAATCAACCACGACCACCTCAAAATCAACCACAACCCCAAAATCAACTACGACCACGTCAAAATCAACCACAACCACACCCAAATCAACCACAACAATCTCTAAGTCAGCCACAACAACCTCTAAATCAACCACGACAACCCCTAAGTCAACCACTACAACCCCCAACCCTTCAGTAACCTGTGAGCCGGCTTCCTGCACTGGCAAAGAAAGCGGGAAAATCTACAGCCACCCAGATTGCAACTGCCAGAGGTTCTATATCTGCGAGAAGCCAGTACTGGGAGGCAGCTCCCTAATTTTGCGTGTCTATCGCTGTACAGGGGACGATAAGGTATTCGATCCTGTCACTGTAACTTGTACCACTGATAGATCCAACTGCTCCAGAAAGAAGTAACGTGATAGCAATACCCTGCCATATGTACCAAAATGTGGAAGGGAAAGAGCAAATTATCCCCAACAGTTCGGTGTTTTAAGCTTGTCAGTCTAACGATATTTTAAACTGTGTTCCTGCAACCTCCACACAGTTTTATTCGGTGCAGGAAATCAGAGAGAAGTAGTAGTAGTAGTTGTAGCCCCAAGTTTGTTTAAATGTGAACCCACTGGACTGCAGACGGTTCCCCTTTTCTGCAGTCTACCATCCTCCTTTCGGGGGATAGGAAAAATACTTGAGACATTTGTATTACCGGGCAACTAAGATATCCAGTGAATTGGTACCACCACGTGAAGGCGTCCCTCTCCAGCACTAGTCAGATTGCTAAGGGGTGTTAATGGAAACTGTATTCTCACCTCTACAAATGATATCTCCAAAGTCAACAATATTATCTTGAGGTAACAAGAATGAGGCTTTAAAAATGAATAATCAGATTCAGAGGGATGGCTGTTTCTAACTATATTCAGCACAAATGTGTAATGCAGAAGTTATCACAGTCTATATTTCTGAATAAAAAGAATAAAGATAATTTCTTGGTGAAGATGCAAGTGAAATTGTTTTGCTAGACCCTGGCAGTTAACTCTTACAAAAACAAATGCTACTTTTTATTTTTTTTTAATACCTCGTATGTATGGCTTCAGTGAACAGATGCATTAATTACCAGAGATATAAGGCATAACTTTTAAGAAACATAGAGAGCCAGATATAATTTACAAGCCAGTTATAGCCATGTGATCTGTTGGTAGGCATGTTTGGGCTAATTTTAAAAATTCTTTTATGGCCATTATTCCTATTAAAACAAAAAAGAAAAAATCCATACGTAGTACAAATGTAACCAGACATTGGCTTTACTGAAGCTCAACCCCATGTGACTCCATTCACTAAACTTCACTTTCAGTTGATGTATTTAGAAATTTTAGAGCCACAATCATAGTGACACCGGAGTGTTTGGAGCAATTCATGCATTTCTTTTACCTATTTCACCTGGCTATTGTGTGTGTACCAGTAACATTCCAATGTTGACACAGTCTGTTAGTAAGATACAAGAAGGTACCGAGGTGTAAGGACTCAAACTCCAGCCTGCATCATATGAACAGGAGTACGGGGGGCTCAGGACAAAGCTACAGGGGCTTTATGTGAGCAAGAAACCTCCAACCATCCCTCACATGGAGATCCTGACAGGCTCCATTTGATTGAAGTACCTTACCCTGCTAGACCATCAAGAGTCATTTGGTTTTATGGTTACCACCCAGCGTTGTACTGAGGTGTAACGGACAAAATGAATCACTTAGGAAGTTCTATGAAGTTTCCAATACTGTCTAGAATACATCCCATATTCTATATCTGGCAATCATATTCACATCATTTCTGGCCTTCAGCTATTGGGCACAGGCAGTGGAAAAAAAAAAAGTGAGTAGCAGAAGTATTTTTAGTTTACTACATAGCAGGAGGAACCAAACCTAGTCCCTTTTAAAGTTACAGAAGTAGACTCTGTACAGTGTAACAAAATACAGTAACAGGTTACTGGAGTCCCATAAGGCAATTTTTCTTTTTCCTTAATAAAAACAATAAAAATTACAGTCACTGCATAAATAAATGATGCTATACTCTTTCCACCTTAACCTGGCTTAACACTTCTCTTCAAGGCTTAGTTGCAATACACGACTGACTATAATGCTGATTAAGAAATGGTATGGAAAGGATGTAGAGTCATAGCAGTGTCTTTTTCTGCGACTGAGCTATATGAAGTAAGCTGGAAAAGATGAAAATCTGAACAAAGTCTACATAAAAAAGCTATGTACTGTATATGGTACTACAAGAAGGGTGGATAATGAGAGGTTATCATCATCTGCATCCAGGTCCTTTGCCTTCCTTAGGATGGGAAGAAGTAGGATTCTGCGATAGGGTAAGGAGAAAGATGCTACCAATATATGTTTTATTAAGTGAAAACCACAGTTAGCAGCACTTTATACTGGCGGCCACACGACCCTTGAAGGTGCTACGGACAGCTTGCAACCTCACCTCTTTGTCTTGGAATACACAAAATATATAATAGTACAGCAGAGTAACAACTGTCAAAATACCTATCAAAGTAACAAAAAATTATAACAAACATTTTTTCTGTATTTTTTTTTTTACATTTTTCACACTGGTTTATTAATAAGATTTGTTAGCCCTTCCATTAGACCCTGGATTTAAAAGGCTGAGCCCATAGTGAGAGAGAGGTGGTGGCATTGGTGCAGTCTTAGCTCGTATTCCTGTCCTTCTAGCATCTCTTCCTTATTTAATTTCTGCATATGGTGTATTAATAATCCCTTGTATGTTGTGCAATCTCTTGACATAAGGCTTAAACAGCATACAGGAAAATAATGTGTCACCTCTACCTTTACATTTATTACATGACACACAACTAATATTTCGTATGTTATTCATGTAATCTATCTCAATAACACAAACAGCATACAGGAGAGTATTATGGTGTCATATGCAAAATAAATCCCCAAGGAAGAGATAATAGTAAATCTGCTCAGCTGATCAGAATACTAGCCTTCATTTGACACCTCAGTGACATCAAATAACTTGACTGATATTGTAAATGAAGGGAAAATAATGTCAGGTGAAAAGGAAAAGTGATTACGTATAAAATCTTGATAGGGAGGAAAATCTAGAGTATATATACATTGTAAATATACATGTTACGTAAATATATATATACTATATATATATACATATATGGTATAAATATATATATATATATATATATATATATAAAATCTTACCAACAAACTTCCAAGGAAACATAATTTTCATCCAGGGCCTTTGTTTAATTACATTTAGCAGCGTTCCTCTCACTAGGAAGACTGGGCACAGGAAAAAAATAAATAAATAAAAAATAAAATGAACACACTTTGTAGCATAAATTTCTCTCATGGGTGAATGTTTCCAATTAGCGTTGGCCAGAGCAGGTCAGGGGTCGTCAACATGCAGCAAGACAGTGAGGGAGGTCCATTGAATGACTTTTTTGTTAGATCTGGCCGGGACTCTGAAATCCAGGGCGATTTTTTTGTCTTTTTAAAAGTTTAATTTTTCTTCGGATTTCTGTGGTTGATGGTATTGAGTCCTGGTCTTGATATGGTGTGATTTCTCTGTGTTCTCAAAATGTGATGTACTGTATTAACAAAATGGGATTCTAGGTGGAAGTGGTAATCCATGAAAAACACGCCCCCCTAAACACCACACAGCTTCAGTTGATTGAAAAACAAAAACAAAAACAAAAAAAAGTATGTAAATGATATAACCAGACAGGAATGATCCCCCAATCAATCTTGTCCAGTGCAGAATGCAATTCAATAACTTGTTATTATGGTTGTACAGCTAAATTCTCTGACCCTACACCATTGCACATACTGTACAGTTAAAAATGAATATGAATTGGCAGGAGTTAATCCTAAGCTTTAAAATTCTGAATAATATATCTGAAATAACTATAGTAATATCAATTGTAACTGATAAAGTAATAAATGTTAATTTTCATGGATCAACAAGTATAAAATTAGGATTTGTCAACAAAACCATCATACCATAGACTAGGCTGTGGGAAAAAAGAAAAAAAAAAAAGAAACATTAGATCTGGAACAGAACACAGAAGAAAAGAAACTGTTCATGTATTGTACTGAAATGAAGAGTATCAGCGTATGCAGCAAACCACTGTCCAGTCTTAATGATAAACTCCTATGCATAGTACTGTAGTAAGCATGGTAGCTGTCCCCTTACACAGGAAGAGAATGAGTCCTGGTGTTAGGTACAGTAGGGTAAGGTTGGGTCTTGGAAGGCAGGACAGGGCATGGAGAAGAAGGGCAAACTACTATTTCTCAACACTTTACCATCACAAAGTTGGCAAGGACATGGAAAGTTTTATAACCAGACGTGCTATACACAGACAAACAAGGGCCCCATTTATCCATCTCATTTATCCCATTACCATTAACATGTAAACAAGGTTCCTATTTGTCTATCTTATTTATCATTTATCTTATTACTGTTAACCATGATAAACCACAACATGAAACCATATCAGCCACTACAACTGTATCCATCTCTTCTAGTGTCCACCTGTCCAAGAATCCTCTCCTTGCCTCCTCCAGCCCCTCCTGCCTCTTCAGTGCTCCGACTTCTAACGGCGTGGGCCCCAGGTGGTTGGGGCCAGGTTCGGCACAGCCCGGGTACCCATTGAAGGGAAGTCCTCTGAAGAGTCCATGTTTGGGGCCTCCTGGGTCCATGGGGCTCCACTCACCACAAAGCCCTGCTGCAAAGAGGTAAACATTCATGAACTACATTTATAAATCTAGATTTTGTTTACTATACTCAATGGAAGAAACTATCACTACCATCATCAACCTACTGACCTTTCTTCCAACTAAAATTTTGGAAAGGTAGGATGCAGATACAAGAACTGAGAAAGCATAAACATGAGAGAATTATCAGTAACATGTCCAATGAACTGAGTCAAACAATACTTTGTACATTATTTGTCTTAAGAACCCTGGCTCTGTATTACAGGTCTAACCATTACCACATTTTAATATTTCTTCTTTACTGATGCACTTTACATGCTAAATGGTCACACTGTCAACTATAAATTTACAAGTCTAGTCACCCTGGGCTAGGTAGCACTTGTCAAAGGTATGACTACTACTGAGATCAAGACATGGTTACCAAACACCACAAAAAACTTATTTGAGAGTTTCAGCTTTTGCAAGGATTTTAGAAACATACCCTTCATGAATGTCCTGGTGAACAGGCATGCTCCCACCTTCTCTTTCATATTAATGCCTCAATACTTCCGTTTCAGGGTTATATGAAGCATTACACTAACTGTAGTGCTGATTAAGGTACTGCAAGTAAAACATACTTTGTTCATTTTAACTAGGCATAAAATTGTCTTTTCTCCATCTTGAATGCTGAGCTGCAACAAGAAATTAACAACAGAATACCATATTTGCCGGTGTATAGGGCCGACCTGTGTATAAGACTACTCCCAATATTTCCATACAAAATGAGGGTTTAGAGGTATACTCTGTGCATAAGATGAGCCCCAACTCTTTAGACACTGGGAGCTTGCTGCCCCAGTAACCCCAGCCCTTTATCACTCTTCCCACTGACCAGTGAAGTGATACTAATTACATGATGCTAAGCAACAGCCTTTGGTTAGGTTTTACCTTAATCCAGCTTCTTCTATGCGATTTACAGCTATCTAAACATCATGTGTCACCTCCGATATCAAAATGGATTATACATTAATATTTGAGTATAAATTCAATCTGTATTAAAAACTTATAATCATGTTACCATGAATTTTATGCAATAGGTAAAAGGAAAGTTACATATTATTAAAGCAATCACATCAACTGTCAGTGATTAAAAACCTTCAAAATCTGTATCATCCACATCTGACATCATCAGTTCAACTTCATCCTGAGTTAAATTTTGCAGTTCTTCATCATATGGACCAAACTCTGAATTCAAAGATGTAGCTTCGGCATTGGCTTCCTCTTCCTCATCCACCCACAAAATGTCATCTTCTGGGCCATCCACTGAATTGAATATTCTACATTTCTTGAAAGAGTTGATGACTGTTTCCACAGAAATATAATTCAATGCCTTGATAATAAAATCACACAGCACATCCAGACCTGGAGCATGCATATTCCCACCAGTTGTATACGACTTTTTACCGCCGATCATCCAGTCGTTCCATTGCTCAAGGATGTGGTCTCTGAGTGGTTTATTCAGACAGACATCAAGTGATTATAGGACTGAAGTTAATCCACCAGGAATAACAGAAATGTCACTGTTGTTTACCACTGTTGGTAATGAGCCCTGCTTCAGATCTGGCAACCCTGCGCTTGGTGGTAGTTTGTAAACATCCCAGCTAGTCGCTGCCAAGACACACGATGGTGTTCATGGTGTCAGTTCAGCAAGTTACTCATCTTATGTCCTCATGGCCGTATCCATGGAGATATTTTTTATAAAAATTTGCCATATAGAAAACAAGTTGTGTCTGATGATGATGATAGTAATTTCAACAATTTCTGATAGTATATGTACTATATTCAGGGAAACAAGGGTCAAGGTGAGTGTTTGGCGATGTTCCCTATCACACCAATGGATCCCATAACCACAGGATGTAGAGGTTACGATTTTACACCCGGTATTTAGGACGATCCCCAGTTTTCGGCATTTTTTTATGAGGTTCAAGAGTCGCCCCATACACTGGCAAATACGGTACCATGTGATGCTGGTAATAAAGAGAAAGTATGTTAAGGATGTTGAGCCATAGTTTCATGCTGCAACTGAGCTATGTGAAACACTATAAGAGAATGAAAACCTCCACCTAGTTACAATGAATGACCTATAGTAACAAGTCCATTGCAAGTCTTTCAATCGCAGTGTGTCCAGGCATCTCGAAATGAATGTATCTTGAATTAAGCTCTCTTTTGTATTGTTTTGTTTTTTTCTTGGAAGGAATGGTTTGCAGGCTCCTGGTCTTTGGTTCCTTCCTTCTTGCATTAAACAACAACAACAACAACAACAACATGGTTTTACCTCGTTCTTTCTCTGTGCACCACCACCCACATCGTTTCCAGCTTGCGTTGGTGAGGCGGGGCTGGCACTGGCATTGGAGTAGAATGACTGGGGTGTTTGCTGGTTACGGGGATTTAGATACTGCTCCATGTCCTCGCGTTCCACAATGTCCTGCATGTACTCCTCGGACAAGTTCAGAAGATGGTCACGGCATTCCTCCACATTCTCTGGGGCCCCCATGATGGTTACCAGGTTGGGGTCGTCTTCTCCACGAGGGAATTTGATCTCAACCTAGTAGATTTAACATGAACAGATTTTAGATTTAATGGATTCTTACATGGCTTCACAGGCTTTATTCAACTGTCAAGATACATCCACCCAACCTACTACTGTACTTATGTGCTGCTATATTTAAACTAATGAATCTCAAAAGGCTTGCTTTACTAAATAATCCTCACTGCATTTTTAGGTAAGAAATGAATAAATCTAATAATTGTGGCTTCTGGCTGGATGCCTATAATCTATCTTTGGTTAGAGTAAGTGTAGTAAAAACTTACTTGTCTTCCTTAAATATGCCCCTTCCAGGATAAGTGCAAAATAGCTATGTTATTTACCAAACAATACAAAAAAAGATACTAGATTCTACACAAATTTTCAAAAATGGGCTACTGTACTGCACGTCATCAAACCTCACCTTATATTCTTCCATGACCTTCCTGATGGCACGGCCTCGACTGCCAATCAAGCGTGAGTGGATGCGGCTGTCAATCTCCACAGTTTCACGCACCATCTTGTCCAGGTCACCAGTGATGGCTAGGATGTCATCTTTGGCCAAGTTGACATTGCGTTCATACCCAGTGATGGTGATGATGTTCTCCTCAGGGTCACCACGAGGAGGGAACTGGATATTGACATCATGCTTTTCCCGGATCTTGGTGATGACGGCCCCGCGTTTTCCAATGATCTTTGGGTGATAT
Organism: Birgus latro; assembly: GCA_018397915.1. Taxonomy (NCBI): domain Eukaryota; kingdom Metazoa; phylum Arthropoda; class Malacostraca; order Decapoda; family Coenobitidae; genus Birgus; species Birgus latro. Next base: position 14,636 of record JAGKTI010010997.1, read on the forward strand.
TCAGGGTCCACCTCTATGCGAAGCTGGAAGGAGCGGGCTTTGCGATCAAGTTCCTCCTCTTCTAGCTGCCTTACTTTCTCTTTCAGGGCTTCCCTGGCACGCTCAGCATTAGCAGGTGGGCCGGTGATGCGGATGATATCACTCTGCTCCTGAGCAGGTGGCACTTGGATATTGACATCATATTCAGTCATCATGTGCCGTACATTCTCACCCTTCTGTCCAATAATGAAACGGTGGTGTCTAAAGGAAACCTGCTCCTCTATTACCACTGGCACCAGAGCCAGCAAGGCATCTCTTGCACCTTCACACTGCTCCTTCTTACCCATGATCCGCACAATATCCTGGGGCCGTGCAGGGGGGGCTCCTTCCCCATCCTCTCCCTCACCATTGACTTGTGGCTCTTCCTCTCCATTCACTGTGTGTCCCATGCCAGCGTCTTTTTCCGGGAATTTCACCTGGACCTCAAACTGTGTGGTAATGGCCTGCACTTTACTGCCACGTGCCCCCATCACTGTGCGGTGGTAACGCTGGGGAATCACCACCTCTAGCTGCACCATTTCTTCAAGGTCTCGTACAATCTCCTGAATCCTTGCTTTTGCTCCCTCTACACACTCCTTTGCACCCTTCAGAGTAACCTGGAGAAAAGATCATCTGAGTATGACCTTGGGACATTGTAGAAAGGCAAAACAATTTTATATTACACTTGGATCTATGCTATCCACCTGTACAGTTTTTACACACAATGTTGCAAAACACTGAGATCTAACCTTGTCCCCCTGCACCCCAGATCTAGGGAAGGACACAGTGACTCCACCGTACTGGTCTGCGATCTGACGCAGCACCTCCCCACGCCGCGTCACAAAGTGCCGGTGGTGGCGTGGGTCAACAGTCATCGTGTCCTCCACAATCAGATCCAGCTCTCTGATTGTGGCTTCCAACTGCTCCTTAGCCTTGGCAATGGCTTCCTGAAGGGAAAAGGGAGAGATGAAGGGAAGAGAAGGTTGGAGTATGAGCAGAGATACACCGGAGGGATTAGAGAAGCAGCGAGGGAAGAATGAATATGGAGGGGGCGTGGGAATGTGGGAGGAGAATGACAGTGGAGGGGATAAGAGAATGTGAGAGGAAGAATGACAGCAGAGGGGGAGGGAGAATGTGAGGAGGAATGATAGTGGAGAGTGGAGAGGGGATGGAATGAAAAGAGGACCAAGGTAGACTACAGTACAGTTTATTCAAGGATACATGACCAGTCAACTTCAAGCACCTGTTAGGGATTAAGCTATAGTATGTGGCAAGGTAATCACTGAAAAGGTTCTTACTATCTCCATCAAATAATAAAATAAATAATACACAGATACAGTATATGAAAAACTAATGCTAGGTAGAAAAATCGAGAAAAACTCAAAAGGAAAAGCTGTACACACCTAGGAAAAGAAACACACTCAAAGCAATGTGGAATGGAGAAAATGAGAGTAAAGTTAAAATTTGAAAATGAGCCCTGACAGTTCTTACCTTCTTCCCAATGATAGTGATGAGCTCCCTATCCTCATCCTTATCAGTGGGGAAGATGATGCGGGCACCGGTAGCATCCCTGATCTTGCGGATGTTGGCACCATTGCGGCCAATCAGGAAGCGGTGATGCTGCTGCTTGGCACGCACCTGATGGGAGGGAAAGAGGCAGATTTAAAGTTGCAATCCTGATAGACAACTAGTGTAATTCCTAAACACTGATCCACAATACCACCCCACAAGAGTGTAAAGGCTGCTGCAAGGCTACTGTCAAGATTAAGAGTAACAGAATCCACATAACTGGACAAGGATTATTTGAAGATTATACACTGCAATGTAAATGCATCTACTGTACTGTATAATAGCTTATAGTTAACATTAGTATATTCATTACAAATCAACAACCCTTCAACTACCATGGCTAAAAATAAAGACTGGGGAAAGGACTGACCTCAGTGGTGTAACTAGCCAGCTGCTTCTCATTGCTCAGGTCCACCAGCATCTGCTTAGCCTTGTGCACGTCCTCCTTGGGTCCACGGATGGTCACCTACCCAATCAAAATGAACACAAAATTAGTGTTGATGTACGCAAAACCCAATATTTCACCTTTAAACAGACTTGATGATCAGCTGTTCACTTTCATTACATTATCTCAAAGACTATATAGTCCAAGAAGTACTGTAGCTAACGAGAAAAATAACATTTTTCACTTATTCAAGAAGAGTAAATTCACTTACATATACAGTACTGCTAAATCTGAATGAATTTACTGGGCACAGAGGGAAGGAGGATGGAGGAGTAGGAGAAGGGAGGGACAGGGAGGGATGGAGAGAAAAAAAGGAGGGAAAACAAATCATGAATATTACCCTATCTGAGCTCTTCTCTGGTGGTGGGAACTTAATGGCAACTCCACCACACTCCTCACTAACACTCTGGATCAGCTTGCCACCAGCCCCGATCATAGAGTTGTGGAACTTGGCCGGGATGATGATGTCCACCTCCACAATGCTGGCCTAAGAGACAGCATACAAAGGAATGAGACTTTCATACTGACCACGTTGGAGTAAGTGCAGTACGTCCCTACACAAACAGTTCTTGCTTTACGTGAAGGATGTTCTGATTCCCCCCTTCCTCCCCCCAAAAAAAGAACTGAAAACTGGTGGAAACTGGCACGTTAACTACATACTTAGCAACAGAACATGCAATTGTTTTAGCAAAACTACTTGATCATTTATATATATAAATATTTATATATGCATATATTGCCAGATGCCATAATCCCATAAGGGGTGGCCATTTGACTTAAATTTGTTTTATGGGGAGGGGCACTAACCCTCCATCAACCCACTTGTTGACACGTAGGGAGCATGTATGGTTTGGTAATATGGTTACCACCCAGCATTGTAAATGGTTTCTTGGCTTACAGGAAACCATTTGGCTTCTCGCTCAATGTAAAGCCACCTGTAGAGGAAAGAAAAGCAATAAGAAGTGACAGGAAAGATGGGAGAAATAGGAAGAGAGGAGGGTAGGCACAGAAAAAGAATGATAAAGGCTAAGGAAGAAGTCGGCAGCACTACATCAAGTGAGAGGAGGATGGTCGCCACCACCTACCACCATACATACATATACATATATATATTTATATATATATATATTTTTATGTGTCCGACTCTGGGCATAGGCTTCACAGCCTGCTATCAAGGCCCAGTCGTCCTCCTACAATCTACATGTCACCACTTCGGCGCTTAACACCCACCGTCCATATTGAATACATGCTAGGGCTGTCTCATACAGGACTGGTGTATTGGTATTAGCGGGGTCATTTTTACGACATGTCGGCGGGTCTTCTGGTAGATCAGTAAAGCCTGATTTAATGAAATTCAAATCCTCAAACTGTTCCCTGCACCAGCGAGGGTTCGAACCTGGGTCCCACGGGACCGCAAGCCAACTCTCTACCGATCGAGCTACCGCCTCCCCTA
>JAGKTI010010998.1:0-18120 GCA_018397915.1 Birgus latro
GAACAATATTAACAAAACTCTTAAATCATCATCATCATCATCATCATCATTAGCATCAGCAGAGTCACCATCGTCATATCATCATTAGAATCTCCATCATTATCACCACCAGAATCTTCGTCATCACCATCACTGTCATCACCATCAAACTCTTCATCATTACCATCATCATTATTTACTCAGCATTCAGTCTGGAGAGATGTCAACTTTAGGCCAAGTTAGAATAAAGATAATAATAATAATAATAATAATAATAATAATAATAATAATAATAATAATAATAAAATGTTCAACCACTCACTCAAACCACAACTCAAGCATCCATCTCACACACGCGTCACTTCCTTCATCTTCCTCAGTCTTCCTCTCCTCCTCCTCCTTTTTGTCTTCCTCCTCTTCTTCCTTTTCTTCTCCTCCTCCTCCTTCAATTCCTCTACCAGATTTTCTCACCTTCGATCCTTCCGCCTTTCTAGCTCTCGTTAAAATTCTCTCCACATCCTTCCGTAATTCTTCACGGCGTCTCAGCAACTTTCCTTTCAAACCTTATCTCTATAATGACTTCCCTGTTCCTGTCCCCTTCTGCCTGTCTTTTCCAGCTGCCTAACCCTCTGCCTACCCTTCCCATGTGCCTAAACTATACCTAACCCTCTATCCATTCTCCCCATCTGCCCAACTCTTTATCCTCCCCAGCTGTCTATCCTTCTGCCTAACCCTATACCTCTCCTCCCCTCTGCCTCTCCTTCTCAGCTTCCTCCACCCTACCTACCCCCCCTCCCTGCCTAACCCCTGCCTCTCCTCCCCAGCTGCCAGGAGTGCCCAGTGCCTCACACCTGCCAAGGGTTCGGACTGGAGCCGCTCAGCTCAGGGACGGGGGAGGCTGCATTCTGTCTGGGAGCAGGGGCCACACCGATATGCCCCGGCGTGGATGTGGATGGCAATATTTTGGCATCCTCCACATCCACCACACCTGCATCTACCACCACAACAACTACCACTATGTCCACGTCTACACCTACGCCAAGTACACCTGTTTCCCCATCAAACACACCTCCTACCACAACAACCACACCTGGCTCACCTTCCACTACAACCACAACCACCAGCACTGCACCACAAACCTCAACGACCACCACACCACCACAGACGACAACCACACCTAACACCACACCCCCTACCGTACCTCTTACCACACCAACCACCACCACACCAGCACCGTGCCAAGAAGCAGACTGCAGTGGGAAATCAATGGGCGTTTATGCACACCCAAACTGCGACTGTCAGAAATATTACATCTGCGAGAGGTCTGTGTTGGGTGGGGAGAATCTGATCCTCTCTCTGTATAGATGCACGGGGGGAAAGGTGTTCGATCCTGTGACTTCCCAATGCGTCACTAGCACTGCCAACTGTCCCAAAGTAAATTAGTCTTTATTGTGCTTTACTGGCATCACATTTGAGTCTTTACTGGGCATTTATTGAGTTATCTTACTAGTCTTTAATGTTCTTTATTGGTATAATTTTTAAGAGTCTTCATCAGACATTTTTGGGGTTATTTTTCTAGTCTTTAGTATGCTGTATTGTTTTTATTTTTAGGAGTCTTTAATAAGCATTTATTGGGCTATTTTACTTGTCTTTAATTGCTTTACTGGCTTTATTTTTTAATTTACTTAACTTTGGGTCTATAATTTATTCGTCTCCCTTCTCAAAGTTATTTTCTTGTTTAGGTAAGAGCGATTGATTTGGGGCTTGAAACCCCTGCTGTCCACTTCGGTATGTCTTAAACCATCGTAAGGCAAATCCACGCAAGAATTCATATCTCGGAAGGAAACGCGTGCTTAAGGGTCAGTATTAGGAAGTTTGTTGTATAGTATCAATGTATTTTTGTGGATATTATTGCTTTCTATTTCGGTATGTCGCAAGCCTCGTGATTGTGTGAAATCGGAATGCTTCTTGACTACGTTCTCCAGTGAAATAACGACAAATTTCTCTGCAATTTAGATACGGTATAATAAAATATGTTCTATTAAAGCTGGTGTCTTTTTCTTTCTTTCTTTAACGAAATGCGTGGATGAAGTACGTTTGTTGTAGTTTTGTAGTTGTCTTTGTGGTCGCAGTCTCATCTGAAATGTGAACTTAATGAACTGCATCATCATAAAAAGTAAGTGATTATTTGGGCTTTTTTCAAAATGGATACGTGTGTGTTTCAGGAAAATAAATATGATAAGTGATTATTCCATACATCTATGTGACAAGCTGGCAATTTTGGTACTAATGAGGTGGCGTGATGGACATAGATTATAAAGAGTGACAGGTTTACGAGAAACACACACACACACACACACACAGGAGTAAATATTTAACACAGGAGTAAATATTCAGCAGAGAGAGAGAGAGAGAGAGAGAGAGAGAGAGAGAGAGAGAGAGAGAGGAGTAAATATTTAACACACACACACACGCATACAAATTTCCCTCCATATACTCATTTTAATTCAGGGCCACACAAGAGTACTTAGAAAACACAGCCTAACAAGGTATACAGTATATGAATTAAAGTGTGATTCGGTGAAGCAGAGAATGACACGGTGATATTCCAGTAGATTAATTGTTTTCTACCCAGACCTTGATTTATTGTCACTATTACCACCTTAAAAAAATAAGAAATAAAATAAAAAGAAGACGAGGGACACCAGTAGTAGCCGCACCCACGCCGTCTTAACATCCCAACACGTCCCCAAAAGTGTCCATTTTCTTTGAGCACGCCGTTCGGTTACACCCCAAATTATTGAGTAGATGCACTATAGTTATGACTGGTATTTATGTAGCTATGTTCTAGAATCTCAGTCTCTCTCTCTCTCTCTCTCTCTCTCTCTCTCTCTCTCTCTCTCTCGGGACAATTTACGTTTCTCTTGCCTCCTTGATGACGAACGCAACCCTTATTATTCAACTGTAATTGAGCCACGTTTATGACAAGGGAATGAATAGATGTAATGAAGAGCCGTAATGATGTGATTTATGGTTGTGTTGTGCAATATATGTACCACCCTGTAGGCCATATAAGACCAAGAGGCTGCTCTGACCCCCTCACTGGCGCTGTACGAGGTCACGAGGTCGAGAGGGAAGTTGAGTTTACGTTAGTCTTGGCTGACCCCATCTCACCTTGGTTCACCGCACCTCCTTTGACCTCACCTCACTACAATATGAACCCAGTGGTGGTAAGATTTAGCTCGTTATTCTCGTCAGTTACGGAAGGTCCCTAACACCTCTTCCTTAGTTATTTGTTTTATATTTTGCACCTGTTATTATATTCTAATGTGTAATTCATGTAATCAATATCGATACTGAAAAGACATAAGAAGCAAACCAGGGGGTATTACTGAGAAGGTTGGAAAATACATCGCACAGGAAGAGGCGTTAGTCTTCTTAGCCGGCGAGAATACAGGCCCTAGTCTGATACTTTCGTCGGGTAAGGAGGCTCCCTAACACCTCTTCCTGAGCGATTTCTTTTTTAATGTGGCTGGTGAACATCTTTTTATGCGCTACTTAAGCATAGTATGGTCATATTAGATGACCTTATGTAACAGAGAAGAGGACGGAAAGGCGTAATAAGCAAAACAGATCGGTTAGGAAACGGTGTTAGGGAGCCGCCTTATCCGATGGGAATACAGCACCGCGCGCTGCGGATCGAGCGAAAAAAAAGCTAGGCCAAGTAGGCAGAGATCAGCTGACCAACCAAAACATTCAAAATGGCAGAGGATGCTACTCAATCACAGATTGAAGAAGTTTATTTGATGAAGTCTGTATGCTCGTGTGAATAAAACTCCACTCCACTATAACACATTAATGATGGAAGGCCTTATATTTTGAGATAGGTGCTTCGTCACCAACACGTTCATAGCGGTTTTACAAACAAACCTATAAACTAGACACTATACCCAAAGACTCTTTGATATTTCATTACTTAACACAATGAATTTGGTGAAGTTCAGCTTCCTCATAGGAGTGAAAAAAGTCCACAGTTGGAGCACGTGTAGTACACAGTTGAAGTGGCCGCCATCTTCTTTGTTTACAAACAATGGAGCGAGCCGACCGATCCACCTTTCTTTCGTTCTCTTCGCCCGGCGGGCGGAAAAACTTGCACGCCGAGCAATTTTGTCTACTAGCGAAGCGCTCCGTAGCGCCCCGTGGCGCTCGGCCAAGTAGACACAAGGGCCTTAGTCTGGTACTCTCGTCAAGTAAGGAGGCTCCGTAGCGCCTCTTCCTTAACGATTTGTTTTCCAGAATACCTTTTAATATCCTCACGTTTTCTTTTTATATCCTTCTAATGTCGACATAAATTGCATTAATGACACAGAAGAATATAGTAACGGAGCAGAACCAGAAATACACCGTTAAAGAGGAGGTGTTAGTAAGCTTCCTAACCACACCAAGGGATTCATCCCCTAAGCTAGACATATTTAGACTATAGCCCTGCTAGGGTGACAGAACGCTACCTCTCCCAGCAATGCAGCTACCCGGGATGCATATTTCCGTTAATATGTATTGGTATTCGTCTCAAAACCACAGCTAGCCACCTCAGGCAAGCAGCCCTAGTGGAATAGGTTAGGTTTGGTTAGGTTGAATTAGATAATATTTGATTCCGTTTGATTAGGTCCGACTAGATTATACATCGAAATAATTTTGCCTGGAAAACACATCGAGCATATTTTCGAGAAGAACCTATGGTTAGTTTTGAAACGACGAGGTGAGCATCGTTCCTGGCTGAGGGTTCCCGGTGGTGAGACGAATACACACACACAGAATGGAAATAGGCACCCACGGGTGGAGCGAAAACTCTCGACTTCGCAGTCTCTAGTCACGCGCTCTGTCTTTGAGCCACCCTGCTCCTCTCCTAACTACACAAGAATACCTCCCCAAGACACCGGTACGAGTCTGGTCCTTTCACCTTAATCTGGCGTACCGTAGATTTTCGTCCTTCTGCAGCTTATTTCATGTAGTTCAGATAATGACAATAACGTGTGTGTGTTTCATCCTTTTCATAGCACTTCTTTGGAGCCAGCATCACATTCTAGTGTTAATCTTAGTATTCAAGATGGAGAGATGGTAATTTTTGGCCAAGTTAGAGAGTAACAGTGCCACCTTATTACTAATCTTCGCTCTATCTTTTCAGCCTTCAGGCCACCGGGTTCACATCGATAAGCCTGGGGCCACATCAACAACTCACTTTCCTTCATCACCAAAACCACCACCATTATCATCACCACCACCACCATCATCACCACAAGCACTATCATCAGAACAATTCAGTCATCAAAGTTCACTTGGGATTAGATCTGGGTTTTTTGGTTTGCGTGGGAATAATTATGAAGACAAAAGAGGAGGAAATCCCATTTACATTCACCCCCTCCCCTCATCGTTTGCAGCACTAATGATGGGTGGTGAGCTGCGAACATTTGTATGCTCAAACAAACAGAGAGAGAGAGAGAGTTTGGTGAACTATAAAGATAGAGCGTTTAGTCAACGAAAAGAGAGAAGAATATCTAGTCCCCAGCACTCCCTCCCATCCTCAATGAAGCTGTTCTGTAAAGCATTACAACTTTGCAGGACTTGTTGTGACTATGTATCTCTTCAACAGGTACTCTTCTTTGGGTTGGTCGCTCTTCTGGCTTCTGTGGCGATGCCAGCAAGGATCCGGTGAGTAATGTGCTTCAGTTTTAAGATGACTACTTTCGTCCTCTTTCCCCACTTCCTACCACACATACTGTACATTCCCCGTAACCATACATTACCTTTGGATTGCCCATACGTCTTGTGATCATGGAGTATTCACGATGTGGTTATCAAAGTTCTGTATTCCATTTCATCTTTCTTTTCTTTTTACCTTTAGCGCCGGAGACATGACCATAAAGTACTTAGTGATGAAAGCTTGCTTTCGATTTGGGTACAGCTGACAATGCCTTAGGCCACATCACATCCATACCAAACACTTGCCGGAAAAGGTTGGTGTCGACTGGATTTTTGTATCATTCCTGAAACACATAAAAGTGGACCCACTAGATGTTGGAGAGTGAGGACGATAATTGTCTCCTATGGGTTACACTAATGCAGTTCGCATCCAGCTCAGATACAAATGTATACAAATTATAATCCTTCCTTGTTCAGTTGTTCAGCTTCAGAAACACTGCAGGCCTTCTTCTTTAGAGAAAACCTAAAACTGTTCACTTCATCTTGCCGGTAATGATGGATCATGAAGCCTCAGCAGAAGTGTACAGTACATGCTTCAGAGCAACACAGGCATGCTGGCTGGAGGGACTTTACTCACCAAAATACGAATATAACCTGGTAACTGTTCGGACTCACCGTTGGCACTGTTTTGTACCCTTCAGTTTGAGTGAATGGCAATATTATTTCTTTTTCTCTTCCTACCAGCACCCAGGAGTGCAACCACACGTGTCAGGGGTTTGGGTACGAGCTGATTGAAGATGGGGGTGGGGAGGCAGCCTTCTGTCTGGGGCAAGGAGCAACGCCGGAATGCCCAGGAATTGACATAAACGGGAACGCTTTTACACCTAAAACCACAACGACCACTGAATCAACAATCCCTAAATCAACCACAACCACCTCTAAATCAACCACAACCACCTCTAAATCAACCACGACCACCTCAAAATCAACCACAACCCCAAAATCAACCACGACCACGTCAAAATCAACCACAACCACACCCAAATCAACCACAACAATCTCTAAGTCAGCCACAACAACCCTTAAATCAACCACGACAACCCCTAAGTCAACCACTACAACCCCCAACCCTTCAGTAACCTGTGAGCCGGCTTCCTGCACTGGCAAAGAAAGCGGGAAAATCTACAGCCACCCAGATTGCAACTGCCAGAGGTTCTATATCTGCGAGAAGCCAGTACTGGGAGGCAGCTCCCTAATTTTGCGTGTCTATCGCTGTACAGGGGACGATAAGGTATTCGATCCTGTCACTGTAACTTGTACCACTGATAGATCCAACTGCTCCAGAAAGAAGTAACGTGATAGCAATACCCTGCCATATGTACCAAAATGTGGAAGGGAAAGAGCAAATTATCCCCTACAGTTCGGTGTTTTAAGCTTGTCAGTCTAACGATATTTTAAACTGTGTTCCTGCAACCTCCACACAGTTTTATTCGGTGCAGGAAATCAGAGAGAAGTAGTAGTAGTAGTTGTAGCCCCAAGTTTGTTTAAATGTGAACCCACTGGACTGCAGACGGTTCCCCTTTTCTGCAGTCTACCATCCTCCTTTCGGGGGATAGGAAAAATACTTGAGACATTTGTATTACCGGGCAACTAAGATATCTAGTGAATTGGTACCACCACGTGAAGGCGTCCCTCTCCAGCACTAGTCAGATTGCTAAGGGGTGTTAATGGAAACTGTATTCTCACCTCTACAAATGATATCTCCAAAGTCAACAATATTATCTTGAGGTAACAAGAATGAGGCTTTAAAAATAAATAATCAGATTCAGAGGGATGGCTGTTTCTAACTATATTCAGCACAAATGTGTAATGCAGAAGTTATCACAGTCTATATTTCTGAATAAAAAGAATAAAGATAATTTCTTGGTGAAGATGCAAGTGAAATTGTTTTGCTAGACCCTGGCAGTTACCTTACAAAAACAAATGCTACTTTTTATTTTTTTTTAATACCTCGTATGTATGGCTTCAGTGAACAGATGCATTAATTACCAGAGATATAAGGCATAACTTTTAAGAAACATAGAGAGCCAGATATAATTTACAAGCCAGTTATAGCCATGTGATCTGTTGGTAGGCATGTTTGGGCTAATTTTAAAAATTCTTTTATGGCCATTATTCCTATTAAAACAAAAAAGAAAAAATCCATACGTAGTACAAATGTAACCAGACATTGGCTTTACTGAAGCTCAACCCCATGTGACTCCATTCACTAAACTTCACTTTCAGTTGATGTATTTAGAAATTTTAGAGCCACAATCATAGTGACACCGGAGTGTTTGGAGCAATTCATGCATTTCTTTTACCTATTTCACCTGGCTATTGTGTGTGTACCAGTAACATTCCAATGTTGACACAGTCTGTTAGTAAGATACAAGAAGGTACCGAGGTGTAAGGACTCAAACTCCAGCCTGCATCATATGAACAGGAGTACGGGGGGCTCAGGACAAAGCTACAGGGGCTTTATGTGAGCAAGAAACCTCCAACCATCCCTCACATGGAGATCCTGACAGGCTCCATTTGATTGAAGTACCTTACCCTGCTAGACCATCAAGAGTCATTTGGTTTTATGGTTACCACCCAGCGTTGTACTGAGGTGTAACGGACAAAATGAATCACTTAGGAAGTTCTATGAAGTTTCCAATACTGTCTAGAATACATCCCATATTCTATATCTGGCAATCATATTCACATCATTTCTGGCCTTCAGCTATTGGGCACAGGCAGTGGAAAAAAAAAAAGTGAGTAGCAGAAGTATTTTTAGTTTACTACATAGCAGGAGGAACCAAACCTAGTCCCTTTTAAAGTTACAGAAGTAGACTCTGTACAGTGTAACAAAATACAGTAACAGGTTACTGGAGTCCCATAAGGCAATTTTTCTTTTTCCTTAATAAAAACAATAAAAATTACAGTCACTGCATAAATAAATGATGCTATACTCTTTCCACCTTAACCTGGCTTAACACTTCTCTTCAAGGCTTAGTTGCAATACACGACTGACTATAATGCTGATTAAGAAATGGTATGGAAAGGATGTAGAGTCATAGCAGTGTCTTTTTCTGCGACTGAGCTATATGAAGTAAGCTGGAAAAGATGAAAATCTGAACAAAGTCTACATAAAAAAGCTATGTACTGTATATGGTACTACAAGAAGGGTGGATAATGAGAGGTTATCATCATCTGCATCCAGGTCCTTTGCCTTCCTTAGGATGGGAAGAAGTAGGATTCTGCAATAGGGTAAGGAGAAAGATGCTACCAATATATGTTTTATTAAGTGAAAACCACAGTTAGCAGCACTTTATACTGGCGGCCACACGACCCTTGAAGGTGCTACGGACAGCTTGCAACCTCACCTCTTTGTCTTGGAATACACAAAATATATAATAGTACAGCAGAGTAACAACTGTCAAAATACCTATCAAAGTAACAAAAAATTATAACAAACATTTTTTCTGTATTTTTTTTTTTACATTTTTCACACTGGTTTATTAATAAGATTTGTTAGCCCTTCCATTAGACCCTGGATTTAAAAGGCTGAGCCCATAGTGAGAGAGAGGTGGTGGCATTGGTGCAGTCTTAGCTCGTATTCCTGTCCTTCTAGCATCTCTTCCTTATTTAATTTCTGCATATGGTGTATTAATAATCCCTTGTATGTTGTGCAATCTCTTGACATAAGGCTTAAACAGCATACAGGAAAATAATGTGTCACCTCTACCTTTACATTTATTACATGACACACAACTAATATTTCGTATGTTATTCATGTAATCTATCTCAATAACACAAACAGCATACAGGAGAGTATTATGGTGTCATATGCAAAATAAATCCCCAAGGAAGAGATAATAGTAAATCTGCTCAGCTGATCAGAATACTAGCCTTCATTTGACACCTCAGTGACATCAAATAACTTGACTGATATTGTAAATGAAGGGAAAATAATGTCAGGTGAAAAGGAAAAGTGATTACGTATAAAATCTTGATAGGGAGGAAAATCTAGAGTATATATACATTGTAAATATACATGTTACGTAAATATATATATACTATATATATATACATATATGGTATAAATATATATATATATATATATATATATATAAAATCTTACCAACAAACTTCCAAGGAAACATAATTTTCATCCAGGGCCTTTGTTTAATTACATTTAGCAGCGTTCCTCTCACTAGGAAGACTGGGCACAGGAAAAAAATAAATAAATAAAAAATAAAATGAACACACTTTGTAGCATAAATTTCTCTCATGGGTGAATGTTTCCAATTAGCGTTGGCCAGAGCAGGTCAGGGGTCGTCAACATGCAGCAAGACAGTGAGGGAGGTCCATTGAATGACTTTTTTGTTAGATCTGGCCGGGACTCTGAAATCCAGGGCGATTTTTTTGTCTTTTTAAAAGTTTAATTTTTCTTCGGATTTCTGTGGTTGATGGTATTGAGTCCTGGTCTTGATATGGTGTGATTTCTCTGTGTTCTCAAAATGTGATGTACTGTATTAACAAAATGGGATTCTAGGTGGAAGTGGTAATCCATGAAAAACACGCCCCCCTAAACACCACACAGCTTCAGTTGATTGAAAAACAAAAACAAAAACAAAAAAAAGTATGTAAATGATATAACCAGACAGGAATGATCCCCCAATCAATCTTGTCCAGTGCAGAATGCAATTCAATAACTTGTTATTATGGTTGTACAGCTAAATTCTCTGACCCTACACCATTGCACATACTGTACAGTTAAAAATGAATATGAATTGGCAGGAGTTAATCCTAAGCTTTAAAATTCTGAATAATATATCTGAAATAACTATAGTAATATCAATTGTAACTGATAAAGTAATAAATGTTAATTTTCATGGATCAACAAGTATAAAATTAGGATTTGTCAACAAAACCATCATACCATAGACTAGGCTGTGGGAAAAAAGAAAAAAAAAAAAGAAACATTAGATCTGGAACAGAACACAGAAGAAAAGAAACTGTTCATGTATTGTACTGAAATGAAGAGTATCAGCGTATGCAGCAAACCACTGTCCAGTCTTAATGATAAACTCCTATGCATAGTACTGTAGTAAGCATGGTAGCTGTCCCCTTACACAGGAAGAGAATGAGTCCTGGTGTTAGGTACAGTAGGGTAAGGTTGGGTCTTGGAAGGCAGGACAGGGCATGGAGAAGAAGGGCAAACTACTATTTCTCAACACTTTACCATCACAAAGTTGGCAAGGACATGGAAAGTTTTATAACCAGACGTGCTATACACAGACAAACAAGGGCCCCATTTATCCATCTCATTTATCCCATTACCATTAACATGTAAACAAGGTTCCTATTTGTCTATCTTATTTATCATTTATCTTATTACTGTTAACCATGATAAACCACAACATGAAACCATATCAGCCACTACAACTGTATCCATCTCTTCTAGTGTCCACCTGTCCAAGAATCCTCTCCTTGCCTCCTCCAGCCCCTCCTGCCTCTTCAGTGCTCCGACTTCTAACGGCGTGGGCCCCAGGTGGTTGGGGCCAGGTTCGGCACAGCCCGGGTACCCATTGAAGGGAAGTCCTCTGAAGAGTCCATGTTTGGGGCCTCCTGGGTCCATGGGGCTCCACTCACCACAAAGCCCTGCTGCAAAGAGGTAAACATTCATGAACTACATTTATAAATCTAGATTTTGTTTACTATACTCAATGGAAGAAACTATCACTACCATCATCAACCTACTGACCTTTCTTCCAACTAAAATTTTGGAAAGGTAGGATGCAGATACAAGAACTGAGAAAGCATAAACATGAGAGAATTATCAGTAACATGTCCAATGAACTGAGTCAAACAATACTTTGTACATTATTTGTCTTAAGAACCCTGGCTCTGTATTACAGGTCTAACCATTACCACATTTTAATATTTCTTCTTTACTGATGCACTTTACATGCTAAATGGTCACACTGTCAACTATAAATTTACAAGTCTAGTCACCCTGGGCTAGGTAGCACTTGTCAAAGGTATGACTACTACTGAGATCAAGACATGGTTACCAAACACCACAAAAAACTTATTTGAGAGTTTCAGCTTTTGCAAGGATTTTAGAAACATACCCTTCATGAATGTCCTGGTGAACAGGCATGCTCCCACCTTCTCTTTCATATTAATGCCTCAATACTTCCGTTTCAGGGTTATATGAAGCATTACACTAACTGTAGTGCTGATTAAGGTACTGCAAGTAAAACATACTTTGTTCATTTTAACTAGGCATAAAATTGTCTTTTCTCCATCTTGAATGCTGAGCTGCAACAAGAAATTAACAACAGAATACCATATTTGCCGGTGTATAGGGCCGACCTGTGTATAAGACTACTCCCAATATTTCCATACAAAATGAGGGTTTAGAGGTATACTCTGTGCATAAGATGAGCCCCAACTCTTTAGACACTGGGAGCTTGCTGCCCCAGTAACCCCAGCCCTTTATCACTCTTCCCACTGACCAGTGAAGTGATACTAATTACATGATGCTAAGCAACAGCCTTTGGTTAGGTTTTACCTTAATCCAGCTTCTTCTATGCGATTTACAGCTATCTAAACATCATGTGTCACCTCCGATATCAAAATGGATTATACATTAATATTTGAGTATAAATTCAATCTGTATTAAAAACTTATAATCATGTTACCATGAATTTTATGCAATAGGTAAAAGGAAAGTTACATATTATTAAAGCAATCACATCAACTGTCAGTGATTAAAAACCTTCAAAATCTGTATCATCCACATCTGACATCATCAGTTCAACTTCATCCTGAGTTAAATTTTGCAGTTCTTCATCATATGGACCAAACTCTGAATTCAAAGATGTAGCTTCGGCATTGGCTTCCTCTTCCTCATCCACCCACAAAATGTCATCTTCTGGGCCATCCACTGAATTGAATATTCTACATTTCTTGAAAGAGTTGATGACTGTTTCCACAGAAATATAATTCAATGCCTTGATAATAAAATCACACAGCACATCCAGACCTGGAGCATGCATATTCCCACCACTTGTATACGACTTTTTACCGCCGATCATCCAGTCGTTCCATTGCTCAAGGATGTGGTCTCTGAGTGGTTTATTCAGACAGACATCAAGTGATTATAGGACTGAAGTTAATCCACCAGGAATAACAGAAATGTCACTGTTGTTTACCACTGTTGGTAATGAGCCCTGCTTCAGATCTGGCAACCCTGCGCTTGGTGGTAGTTTGTAAACATCCCAGCTAGTCGCTGCCAAGACACACGATGGTGTTCATGGTGTCAGTTCAGCAAGTTACTCATCTTATGTCCTCATGGCCGTATCCATGGAGATATTTTTTATAAAAATTTGCCATATAGAAAACAAGTTGTGTCTGATGATGATGATAGTAATTTCAACAATTTCTGATAGTATATGTACTATATTCAGGGAAACAAGGGTCAAGGTGAGTGTTTGGCGATGTTCCCTATCACACCAATGGATCCCATAACCACAGGATGTAGAGGTTACGATTTTACACCCGGTATTTAGGACGATCCCCAGTTTTCGGCATTTTTTTATGAGGTTCAAGAGTCGCCCCATACACTGGCAAATACGGTACCATGTGATGCTGGTAATAAAGAGAAAGTATGTTAAGGATGTTGAGCCATAGTTTCATGCTGCAACTGAGCTATGTGAAACACTATAAGAGAATGAAAACCTCCACCTAGTTACAATGAATGACCTATAGTAACAAGTCCATTGCAAGTCTTTCAATCGCAGTGTGTCCAGGCATCTCGAAATGAATGTATCTTGAATTAAGCTCTCTTTTGTATTGTTTTGTTTTTTTCTTGGAAGGAATGGTTTGCAGGCTCCTGGTCTTTGGTTCCTTCCTTCTTGCATTAAACAACAACAACAACAACAACAACAACAACATGGTTTTACCTCGTTCTTTCTCTGTGCACCACCACCCACATCGTTTCCAGCTTGCGTTGGTGAGGCGGGGCTGGCACTGGCATTGGAGTAGAATGACTGGGGTGTTTGCTGGTTACGGGGATTTAGATACTGCTCCATGTCCTCGCGTTCCACAATGTCCTGCATGTACTCCTCGGACAAGTTCAGAAGATGGTCACGGCATTCCTCCACATTCTCTGGGGCCCCCATGATGGTTACCAGGTTGGGGTCGTCTTCTCCACGAGGGAATTTGATCTCAACCTAGTAGATTTAACATGAACAGATTTTAGATTTAATGGATTCTTACATGGCTTCACAGGCTTTATTCAACTGTCAAGATACATCCACCCAACCTACTACTGTACTTATGTGCTGCTATATTTAAACTAATGAATCTCAAAAGGCTTGCTTTACTAAATAATCCTCACTGCATTTTTAGGTAAGAAATGAATAAATCTAATAATTGTGGCTTCTGGCTGGATGCCTATAATCTATCTTTGGTTAGAGTAAGTGTAGTAAAAACTTACTTGTCTTCCTTAAATATGCCCCTTCCAGGATAAGTGCAAAATAGCTATGTTATTTACCAAACAATACAAAAAAAGATACTAGATTCTACACAAATTTTCAAAAATGGGCTACTGTACTGCACGTCATCAAACCTCACCTTATATTCTTCCATGACCTTCCTGATGGCACGGCCTCGACTGCCAATCAAGCGTGAGTGGATGCGGCTGTCAATCTCCACAGTTTCACGCACCATCTTGTCCAGGTCACCAGTGATGGCTAGGATGTCATCTTTGGCCAAGTTGACATTGCGTTCATACCCAGTGATGGTGATGATGTTCTCCTCAGGGTCACCACGAGGAGGGAACTGGATATTGACATCATGCTTTTCCCGGATCTTGGTGATGACGGCCCCGCGTTTTCCAATGATCTTTGGGTGATATTCAGGGTCCACCTCTATGCGAAGCTGGAAGGAGCGGGCTTTGCGATCAAGTTCCTCCTCTTCTAGCTGCCTTACTTTCTCTTTCAGGGCTTCCCTGGCACGCTCAGCATTAGCAGGTGGGCCGGTGATGCGGATGATATCACTCTGCTCCTGAGCAGGTGGCACTTGGATATTGACATCATATTCAGTCATCATGTGCCGTACATTCTCACCCTTCTGTCCAATAATGAAACGGTGGTGTCTAAAGGAAACCTGCTCCTCTATTACCACTGGCACCAGAGCCAGCAAGGCATCTCTTGCACCTTCACACTGCTCCTTCTTACCCATGATCCGCACAATATCCTGGGGCCGTGCAGGGGGGGCTCCTTCCCCATCCTCTCCCTCACCATTGACTTGTGGCTCTTCCTCTCCATTCACTGTGTGTCCCATGCCAGCGTCTTTTTCCGGGAATTTCACCTGGACCTCAAACTGTGTGGTAATGGCCTGCACTTTACTGCCACGTGCCCCCATCACTGTGCGGTGGTAACGCTGGGGAATCACCACCTCTAGCTGCACCATTTCTTCAAGGTCTCGTACAATCTCCTGAATCCTTGCTTTTGCTCCCTCTACACACTCCTTTGCACCCTTCAGAGTAACCTGGAGAAAAGATCATCTGAGTATGACCTTGGGACATTGTAGAAAGGCAAAACAATTTTATATTACACTTGGATCTATGCTATCCACCTGTACAGTTTTTACACACAATGTTGCAAAACACTGAGATCTAACCTTGTCCCCCTGCACCCCAGATCTAGGGAAGGACACAGTGACTCCACCGTACTGGTCTGCGATCTGACGCAGCACCTCCCCACGCCGCGTCACAAAGTGCCGGTGGTGGCGTGGGTCAACAGTCATCGTGTCCTCCACAATCAGATCCAGCTCTCTGATTGTGGCTTCCAACTGCTCCTTAGCCTTGGCAATGGCTTCCTGAAGGGAAAAGGGAGAGATGAAGGGAAGAGAAGGTTGGAGTATGAGCAGAGATACACCGGAGGGATTAGAGAAGCAGCGAGGGAAGAATGAATATGGAGGGGGCGTGGGAATGTGGGAGGAGAATGACAGTGGAGGGGATAAGAGAATGTGAGAGGAAGAATGACAGCAGAGGGGGAGGGAGAATGTGAGGAGGAATGATAGTGGAGAGTGGAGAGGGGATGGAATGAAAAGAGGACCAAGGTAGACTACAGTACAGTTTATTCAAGGATACATGACCAGTCAACTTCAAGCACCTGTTAGGGATTAAGCTATAGTATGTGGCAAGGTAATCACTGAAAAGGTTCTTACTATCTCCATCAAATAATAAAATAAATAATACACAGATACAGTATATGAAAAACTAATGCTAGGTAGAAAAATCGAGAAAAACTCAAAAGGAAAAGCTGTACACACCTAGGAAAAGAAACACACTCAAAGCAATGTGGAATGGAGAAAATGAGAGTAAAGTTAAAATTTGAAAATGAGCCCTGACAGTTCTTACCTTCTTCCCAATGATAGTGATGAGCTCCCTATCCTCATCCTTATCAGTGGGGAAGATGATGCGGGCACCGGTAGCATCCCTGATCTTGCGGATGTTGGCACCATTGCGGCCAATCAGGAAGCGGTGATGCTGCTGCTTGGCACGCACCTGATGGGAGGGAAAGAGGCAGATTTAAAGTTGCAATCCTGATAGACAACTAGTGTAATTCCTAAACACTGATCCACAATACCACCCCACAAGAGTGTAAAGGCTGCTGCAAGGCTACTGTCAAGATTAAGAGTAACAGAATCCACATAACTGGACAAGGATTATTTGAAGATTATACACTGCAATGTAAATGCATCTACTGTACTGTATAATAGCTTATAGTTAACATTAGTATATTCATTACAAATCAACAACCCTTCAACTACCATGGCTAAAAATAAAGACTGGGGAAAGGACTGACCTCAGTGGTGTAACTAGCCAGCTGCTTCTCATTGCTCAGGTCCACCAGCATCTGCTTAGCCTTGTGCACGTCCTCCTTGGGTCCACGGATGGTCACCTACCCAATCAAAATGAACACAAAATTAGTGTTGATGTACGCAAAACCCAATATTTCACCTTTAAACAGACTTGATGATCAGCTGTTCACTTTCATTACATTATCTCAAAGACTATATAGTCCAAGAAGTACTGTAGCTAACGAGAAAAATAACATTTTTCACTTATTCAAGAAGAGTAAATTCACTTACATATACAGTACTGCTAAATCTGAATGAATTTACTGGGCACAGAGGGAAGGAGGATGGAGGAGTAGGAGAAGGGAGGGACAGGGAGGGATGGAGAGAAAAAAAGGAGGGAAAACAAATCATGAATATTACCCTATCTGAGCTCTTCTCTGGTGGTGGGAACTTAATGGCAACTCCACCACACTCCTCACTAACACTCTGGATCAGCTTGCCACCAGCCCCGATCATAGAGTTGTGGAACTTGGCCGGGATGATGATGTCCACCTCCACAATGCTGGCCTAAGAGACAGCATACAAAGGAATGAGACTTTCATACTGACCACGTTGGAGTAAGTGCAGTACGTCCCTACACAAACAGTTCTTGCTTTACGTGAAGGATGTTCTGATTCCCCCCTTCCTCCCCCCAAAAAAAGAACTGAAAACTGGTGGAAACTGGCACGTTAACTACATACTTAGCAACAGAACATGCAATTGTTTTAGCAAAACTACTTGATCATTTATATATATAAATATTTATATATGCATATATTGCCAGATGCCATAATCCCATAAGGGGTGGCCATTTGACTTAAATTTGTTTTATGGGGAGGGGCACTAACCCTCCATCAACCCACTTGTTGACACGTAGGGAGCATGTATGGTTTGGTAATATGGTTACCACCCAGCATTGTAAATGGTTTCTTGGCTTACAGGAAACCATTTGGCTTCTCGCTCAATGTAAAGCCACCTGTAGAGGAAAGAAAAGCAATAAGAAGTGACAGGAAAGATGGGAGAAATAGGAAGAGAGGAGGGTAGGCACAGAAAAAGAATGATAAAGGCTAAGGAAGAAGTTGGCAGCACTACATCAAGTGAGAGGAGGATGGTCGCCACCACCTACCACCATACATACATATACATATATATATTTATATATATATATATTTTTATGTGTCCGACTCTGGGCATAGGCTTCACAGCCTGCTATCAAGGCCCAGTCGTCCTCCTACAATCTACATGTCACCACTTCGGCGCTTAACACCCACCGTCCATATTGAATACATGCTAGGGCTGTCTCATACAGGACTGGTGTATTGGTATTAGCGGGGTCATTTTTACGACATGTCGGCGGGTCTTCTGGTAGATCAGTAAAGCCTGATTTAATGAAATTCAAATCCTCAAACTGTTCCCTGCACCAGCGAGGGTTCGAACCTGGGTCCCACGGGACCGCAAGCCAACTCTCTACCGATCGAGCTACCGCCTCCCCTA
>JAGKTI010010999.1:0-18558 GCA_018397915.1 Birgus latro
TTCTCAGTATGAAAGCCAAAAGAGAAATAAAAATGCCAATTAGTGCTGTAGAAATCAACAGTATTGTCCAAAATTTTAGTAGAATCAGTGGCTTTCGAAGAGTCATTGGAGCTATTGATTGTACCCATATCCCAATCAAAGCACCAGATGAAATGGAGCATATTTTCCTCAGTCGGAAGCAGTAGCATTCACTGAACATACAGGTAGTGTGCAACAGCAGCAACCTCATCACCAGTTACTCAGCCAAGTATCCAGGGAGTACACATAATTCTTTCATCTGGGCCAACTGTCCTCTGAGAGATCGCTTCCAGGCTGGTCAGTTTGGAGACACCTTTTTACTGGGTGAGTTACTCATCATTATTGTACACTAATGTACCAAGGTAGGATTATAAAACCTTAACAAACCATACTCAAACCTACCACAATCGGTCAATTTTCTGTTGTTCACATCACGTGAATTTGGAGATTTTGATCATTTCTTCGATATTTTAAACAATTCTAAGCCATTTCTCTTCAATGGGACATATATTAGCAATTTCATTTTACTAATGAAGATAACCGAGCCATAACCTAACATAACCTAATCTCCAGGAGTAAAATACTGCTTCTGTGCCTGTGGAACAACCCCACAGAAGCTTTTGCTGTGATTGGCAGGTCTGCCCAGTCAGGCAGACAACAAAAATAAACTACTGTATTACTACATATGGCTTCTTTGCGGGAAGGCCTTCCATAACTATTTTCTGTTCACAATATTCGCCACTGAAGCACCTACTACGCCGATTAACTTCTCAGCCAAGCCACTCTGTGTTTATCTTCTATCAGCTGTTGTTTTCCTGTGTTTCTCAGTTCTTATTGGCTCTTACGTCAAGAAACACGGGTTGCTATTGGCGGAGAGTCTTCAGCTGGTGCCCTGTGGCCCTCTAGCGAGCTTTTCGGGAATCGCCTTATGACTAGCCTACGATATCATACAGATTTTTTGAGTATCAGAGACTTACGATGTCGTAGGCATATCATAAGATATGATATCATAAGTTCGTTACGAGAGTCACCATGTCATAACTTATGACGACATTTGAGTATCCGGGCCCTGGCTTCTCTGATGGATGATTCGGCTGATGGTTGGTAAATCAAAAATTGGTAAAATTATCCTTTCAACCTCTAACAGAATTAGGAAATTTTGAACCTTTTCATCGATATTTTAGACAGTTCTAAGACACTTTTCTTCTGTGGAATCTTTCTAGCAAATTATTTTTATTTTACTCTTGAAGATATCCTAACCTAACCTAACCTAACCTAACCTTGAGGAGTAAAATAAAAATGGTTTGAGACAAAAATGTCATATAAGAAAAGTGTCTTAGAATTTTGAAAAAATGGATCAAAAACTCGTAATTCTGTTAGGGGTTGAAACAATAATAGAACCAAAAAATTTGTTGAACCAAATCTAGGCATTCGTTGTGAAGATGAAGGGTAGTAAAACGATTTTTGTTAAACCGATTTTTCGTTGCGTGTGTTCGTTGCGTGAAGGTTGCCTGTACTATTAAATAATGCTAAAGCAAGAAATAAAGTCTTCTAACCAGTTTACCTGATAGGCGTCAGAATATTGCCTTTTTTATTTGTTCGTTAAAGATTTGCTGTACTGCTTTTCCACGGTACTGTAAAGTTTTATGTGTACTGTTCTGGTATGTACTTGTAAGCATTTAAATAAAGGTAAAACATTAAATAAAGCCGTGTAACCAGTTAACCTGATTTATATGATTACCCATGATCGGTGGGTTCCAAGACAATTCGCCGTCAGACAACTCTCCATCAAGACATGGATGATTCCCCGTCAGGACAATTCACACCCTGGACGATTCCCCGTTGTTCTATAAATGTACTCATTATTAACCACTTAGCCCGGGCTTTCAGAATATAAATATATATAAAAAATTTGGGGAGATGCCTGAGTGATATTTATATTCACCCAGACAAACGTAATTTATTATGTATTGTCAGTATTTCCAATGACTTATTTCACAGCATATACATTAACATCTGATTTTGAACCCTTTTATACCCAGATACATACCTAAATCAGTTGAATGTCGTCCTTGAAGGTGTAATGTCGCCGTCGTACCCCTCCATTTCTGCCGCTTTGGCGGCCATTTTAAATTGCCCTGTGACCTTTACCCCAACAAAACATCGTGTGGGGAGCGGTAAATGACTGTCGATATATATAAGTGTAATAAAGTAATAGGAATCTAAAGTGTGAGTGTGTATATGAATTCGAAATGACCGAATACAAGCTGCGAACTAGCTCGATTGGGATGGTCTCATTTTCAGTTGCTTTCACAGTGTTTTTTTGTGGGAGCATGGATACTTGTAAATAATTGAATAGTGTTTGTAGTGATAACATTATTGGTATTCATATTACGGGCTTTGGGAAAGTGTAAATTGGAGACTTCGTTACCCTTCTTCTTTTTCTTCTGCTTCTTCTTTTTCTTCTTTCTTCTTCTTCTTTCTTCTTCTTCTTTTTTCTTGCTGTTGTTGTTGTTGTTGCCATGTTCCATTATTTTAGCTCTCTCTTCCTCATTTCCATCTCTCCTTATCCAGATATTTTTTAATCCCTCCTTATCAGCCAATTTTGAAGTCTTGATTATTTCATTTATCATGACCTAAGATTAAAATTTTACTTTTAGTGGCCTTGCCCCTCCCTCCACATATTTTCCCATCTTGAACTTCTTCGATCTCCTCTTGGGCTTTGTCATTTTCTTCCATAACTATTGACACTTTTTGCTTCGCTCTTCTCAGTTCTTCACTTTCTCTTTCTGACCTCACTGACATAGGTTATTCTTTCAAACCTGAGATAATTATGCATTCTTACTTGTCTGCTTCGTCTCTAACATGTGATTCTTTAATTTTTAGTACCCTAACCACTTCTTTCTCTACCTTTTCTTGTTTTCCTTTCTTCTGTTGTTCTATAATCTCCTTTAGATTTATTTTCCCATTTTCCTGAATTTTCTTCCACCTCTTATGCACATCCTTGATTTCATTAATGTGTTCATCTTGCATCTTTTTTTTTTTATTGATACTCTTCAGGTTTACTTTTCATTGTATCCCCTTCTTCCTCCAACCTCATATTTTCTCCTTTAAGCTGTTCTATTTCATTTGAGGCTGAATCATTACTCACTTTTGATTTTGATATACAGTATCTCTTTCATGCTTTGCATTACGTGAACAGACGCTTTCCATTTTGCTTTTTAATTTCTTAATCTCTTTCTTTTGTTGTAGTGTTCATTCCTACAACTCTGTAATTACAGTTACCACCCGCATAACCCGAGAATATTGTACCGTGAAGCTCCCACTTTATGAAAATTCCACGTTATAGGGCCATATGTTTACATGTTAAAGGGCTTCATGGTATCCAAGCCAGCCTCATGTTCACCTTTTGGGGCAATTTTCAGGCTTTATTTTCCAGGATATTTACCTACTTAATAAAGAGCTCAGTACATACAGACAGTAAAGGATTCTCCACCTTGAATGGAAGAGGTTGTGGGCTGGCTGGGGGGAGGTGGAGTGGAGTTCCATGGCCAAAAAAAAGTGCAAAGATCACACAGAGCATGTGTGCAGCCAGACTGAGGGGAGAGGGTAGGCTTCACTGAGGCAGGAATGCCCAGTGGACCATGACGATGCTCTTCACAGACAAGCCACAGCTATACGGTATGTCATTGGCTGATGCATCCTGCGCTGTGAGTATCACTGGCCACATTATGTCTATTCACACCGCATTGTGACCCTATTTTTCCATGTCATGACTGTTTGAACCATAATATGGGGCCTCTCGCATTATCTCAATCATTGGATCGAAGTATGTTTTTCAAAAAAATGGCCAGCATCCTCCACCCACGTTATGTTTATCATTTTTGCGTTGTGACCATTTTTTGGCCTCAGGTTTCGCCTTCTGTGTTATGTGAGTTTCACGCACTAGGATCACTCATTGTGCAAGTGGTGACTGTACTGACCATTCCTTTTTTAATTCCTGGACATTCCTCTCAGCCATTTCCTCTGCACCTGCTACTCTTGTTTAATTCACTTTAATACTTCCTCCACTGCAGTCTTCATTGGAGAATCCCACAAATTCACCAGCTCTGGATGTAAACAAGGACTTTCTCCTTCCTCCATTATACACCCGTACAAAAATTTTAAACTTCTACCGTGTCTTATGCTCTTATTTGATTGAATCCTCCTTTTTTTTTTCACTAATATCAGACGAGACCACCCCTCACGCATTCGGTTCACATAACCACAATAGACTGGCCTCCTTTTCACCACGGTTTTAGCGTTATTTCCCCACAATCATCATGGAGGTGTTCTTCCATCAGTCACTTGTATGCATGTGTGTGTGTGTGTATTTGGGTATGGTTTACTTGCCTCAGACTGTTTATTAATACATTAGTTTATGTGTGTGTGCACACATACATTATTGTGCTGTACAAATCACTGATTGTAAATACACAGTATCAGTTAACACCTCAATTCAGATTTTTTTTTTAATGCTTCTATCATATTTTTGTTCAGGCTGGGAAAGGTTTCTCATACCAGAGGGAGTGATGAAGGCTGTATCTAATTTCTTCAATTTAAGTAGTCTTTCTTACGCTCGATAAAATCATCTGGAGTCATCGAAAATATAATAAATGCATATTAATGTTAGAGTTATGAAGACTATCATTACAGCTTATATTCCCATTGGCCGTTATAGGAAAGAAAATTAAAACAGTGTTGATATACTGTATAGATAAGTTTTAATGATGGCAACACTGTGGAGATTATAATAAGGTACAGCAGGTGGCAACACAGCAGAAGGCTTTATTGTACAGTCTGTTTTTGAGATAGCTAAATGTTTTGTCTTATTTTGAGAGAAGGTTGGCAAGAGTGCTTTGTGTGTGTGTGTGTAGCTTAGCTCTTTATGCCCATATAATTAGTAGCTATATTTAATTTGATATTTTTTATGATGTCTGTTGTAAAATAATTCAGAAGTTCACTTAGCATTAAAGGCAGTTTTATCTATGTTTTTCAGTATATGTAGTTGAAAGTACTATAATTAATTTGAGGTACTGAACAGGCCATCCTCATTATAAGTCAGGGTATATTTAAACTTACATTTTTTTTTCATACAGCTGGTATCGTACGAGGTCTTTCCAAAAGGTAACCAGACTTTGTAAATGACACACCAACTAGTCAATATTGTGTGGTCGCTTAACACTAGCCACATCATACCACGTCAGTTAGTCATCAGGGTACACATCCTTGAGTTAACATATGAGGTTCTGAGTGGAATAACCTCTTGTCCACCACAGCGGCCATTTTGGAGTTAAGTACACCAACGTATTCCCCAAACCCTGTTCTACTAGTATACCAACATATTCCCCAAACCCTGTTCTACTAATACAATAATGAATCATGTGAAAAATGCCCCCAGTAAGGGTGAAAATCCCATTTTATATGGGGTACTGACTGACCGCACTGCACACGAAGGTGTTTATACTCTGCTAGGTAGCATTGTCTTCCCCAGGTCCTGAACCTTGGAAACCAACGTCAGGCTCAGTTATTCCACTGGTGTTAAGGTCGATTTTTCCTATGCATTCATGTTAAGACACGCATCTATTGTCAGCTCCATGTGGGGGAAGTCCCAGAATGGTAGTAATAACCACAGTATGGTACGGGCAGCATTATGGTACAGACAGATTTTCTTACCTCTATTCTGTTTTTTTTGTGCTGGTTATGTGCTATATTAGTGGATATTGTGAAAGTACATGCATACATCTTAAGGTTGGCCTGCAATAACACACATTTTTCGGAAAATGCAGTTCATTGTTGTCAGGCAAGAGGAGAAAGACACTGTTAATGTATTGTTCTTTCAAAATGCCATTGATTTACATACTCTAACATGCAAGCAGATGTTTTCAGCTACATTTGAAAAAAAAATTCACCAGAATATCTTTATCAGTTGAAAAGATATGGCATTTTGAAAGTAAAAAACTTTAATATCGTTTTTTTCCCATTTTCTATATTTGGCACATGAGAGGTTATTCCACTCAGCACCTCATATGTTTAGTGCAGTTGGTGATTTGTTGCAAGTAGAGCAATGAAGGATCTTGAAGAGCAATGTGTTTGCGTGAAATTCTGTTTCAAATTGGGAAAAACATTTACAGAAACTTTTCAGATGTTGCAACAGGCATATGGGGAGGATTGTTTGAGCCGTACACACTGTCACAAGTGGTTCCAGCAATTCAAATTGGGAAGAACGTCCACCGAAGACAGTCCCAAATCTGGACGTCCTTCCATGTCAAGAGGTGACGATCACGTTGAGAAAGTGTGTGCTGTGTTCCGTGAAAATTATCGTCTGACTGTTTGTGAAGTTTCCGAAGTAGGCATCTGTAAAAGTTTGTGCCACACGATTCTAACCGGAAAACTGAAGATACATCATGTTGCTGCAACATTTGTGTCATGTCAGCTGACAGATGAGCAAAAAGAGAACCCTGTCACGGTCAGTCAGGAATTGTATGGTTGTTCGAATGCTGCTAAAAGCTTTCTGAAAATTGTCATAACTGGTGATGAAACATGGGTGTATGGCTACGATGTTGATGCAAAAATGCGGTTGTTGCAGTGAGTTGGAACATTGTCAATGCGACTAAAAGAAGCATATCAGAGTCACTCAAATGTGAAGGTGATGTTGGTCATCTTTTTTTACTGGAAGGGTGTCATTCATCATGAGTTTGTTCTGTGTGCTCAGACAATCAGTAAAGAGTTATACTTGAATGTCCTGAAGCTTGTGAGGGAGGCATTGTTGATCATCTTTTTTTACTAGAAGGGTGTCATTCATCATGAGTTTGTTCTTTGTGCTCAGACAATCAGTAAGGAGTTTTACTTGGATGTCCTGAAGCTTGTGAGGGAGGCATTGTGAAGGAAGAGACCTGATGTGTGAACAAACAAAACCTGGATGCTGCAACATGACAGTGCTCCTGCTCACACTTTGCTGCATATCCATGACTTTTTGGCGAAGCGTGAGGCGACTGTCTTCCCCCAGCCACCCAACTTTATGGATTTGGCCCTTCAAACCCCCTCTCCCCCAAGTTACACACAGTCACTCAAACGTGTGAACCTCGATGACTAAGTGACGTGGTGTGATGCGACTAGTGGTAAACCAGTGCTCGAAGTTACTATTACACAGCGCTCCCGTTGCAGTCATGCTGCACTGGCTAGTTGATGGACCATTTATAAAGTTTGGTTTCTTTTTGGACAGACCTAGTAAACTGGGTTTTTGTTCTTGTTGAGGTCCCCAAGCTCATTTGGTCATGAACCCAGGAGACTGCAGGGTGAAGTTACCCTTCCCCTGTAGTCCACCAGCCTCTTTTAAGGGAATTGGGAGGGAATGGATTGCCCACCCATGTTGGTGCCACCACTTGAAGGTATCCCTTTCTAACACCAGTGACTTCAAGTGGTATATTGGCAAAAGAAAATTATGAATTTATTATAGTGTTTCATTGGTTTGCATGGGTTTTCAGTAGCAAAAAGAATGTTAAAAAGAAAATGGCTTCTAATGAGGATGATCTGTGATTGTGATTTTTAGACTATCATGGTTTTCAGAAGCTAGTTAAAAAGTAGAATTTTGTATTCTTAAGTGCATGAATTAGTAAGAGTTGATTGGGTGAGCAGAAACACAATTAATCCTTTCAGTACAGTACCTTATTCTCCAATTTTCTTTCTTTCAGTTATCATATGGTTTTAAATAGCTTTGGGGAGATACGTTATTGAGAAGGGACGCACTTGTAACCTCAAGTTTAATTGAATTTGAACCGACTGGACAGCATGCTAAAGTTGCATCCATCATACAGTCCACCATTGTCCTTTTAGGCTAAAGGGATTGAGAGGGAGTTGAGGAATGTTTTTTTGAATTGGGCAGCTCCACTTCCCAGTTTTAGTGGTGCAGCCATGTAGAGGCACCTTCTTCAGCACCTTGTGAAGAGATTAATGAAAACTCTATACTGTATAACCCTTCTAGCTTGAAAAGTCCCTCCTTACTGAATGAAATCATCTGAATATAGTAAGAATAAAGTATATAGAGCACTGTACTGAAGGAGTTAACTGTTAAAACTCACATCACAAAAACAAACCCAACATAAATTACAGTGATAAAATAATGTACTCGGCATCATCATAGCAACAAAGAAATGCAAAGATAATAACCAGAAATGGACACAGTCAGCTGTCTTTTTGTGTGGTAATGTTGCTTTTTTAAGAATCTTTCACTTATGTGCTATGTTTATGGTTGTGATAATTTTTGGACTGGTGGACTCTGCATTGATTGACATGACGTGTAGTTTCCTGTAATCCGTTAAGCCATTTGCCACCCTGGGTGGGAATGCCATATCCAGCAAATAGATACCTGGTGGTCTAGTTGGTACTCCAAGCAGATTTAGCCTATAAGAGTTTCAAGTCCAGGAGTTGGTTACTGCTAATTACTCATATGAAATTGCTCAGATGTATGTGCACTGAATAGCTGGGCCCCAGGATGAACTATACACCCATATTTAATGTGTGTGTGTTATGAAGATAGGTGAATTGAAACATTTCACAGCAGTGGTGAAGGACTCACTGATGATTGTTAGCTAGAATTGTGCTCAGTTTTGTGATACTGTTTTTTTTTTTTTTCCCCCCTCCAGCAAATGGAAAATACAGCTATACCTGCTGTTTTGTTTATCCAGTCCATCAATTTATTTTCATCAGCTGACACTCCCTGGGCTAGGCAAATTTCAGCTTAGGAAAATTTAACCATAAAAGAAGGTTGTAGTGTGTTCAGTATGTTTACTGATTGTTGTAATATATACTGCCTTTTTGTTGCAGTGTATGGTATTTTATATAAACTGTATATATATATATATATATATATATATATATATACATATATATATATATATATATATATATATATATACTGTATATATATACACAGTGGAATCTCCAAAATTGCAGTCTAATGAGACTGGGCACAGGCTGCAGTTTGAGAATTTTGTGAACTAGATATAACTAATCATATGGGGAAAGTTACTTATGAGTCTGTCATCTCAAAAAGTTGCACTCCTTACCCCCAAACCTACGTGAAACTGGTCAAAGCCTACATCAAACTGGTCACCAGCAAATACTGATGACCTGTAGAAGAAATAACTAAAGCATATTTAATGGAGATAACAATATTGTAAGATTCTTGCCTGACTCTGACTGACAGGATTACTGGCATGGGCAGGGGAGGGGAGGGGAGTTTGGGACTATCCAGCCGTGATCCAGTTAGGGCGAAGACACTTAGGTCGTACCTGACCCGATCTAACCCAAACTAACTTATATTTTGATCATAAAGCAATTCGGCCATTTGCCACTTTAGGCCACTACGGCCGAACTAGGTTACGGCCGAAATGATGAGGACGCGGGGGAGGGGTTCCTAGGCTTGAGGTGGACTACAGCCTCTCAGCACGAAGTGAGTTTGCGCTGCCTCTGTGCTGCTTCCTCCTCATCAGCCTCCCTCAGGAACCCCTCAAAGTTCAATGTGGAGGCAATGGAAGTGGTGTTGTCATCGTCCATAGCTGCCTCCGTGTTGTCATACGAGTTGTTAATTCGTTGACCTTACCAATTGAGTGCGGCCTTTCCTTATTTTCTGTTTAAATGAATCTTTCACAGGTTACTTCTTATTCCTGGATTACCACAGTTACTTGGGATTTCTGTAAACTTACCTGTGAAAGCTATTAATGAGGATTTAGAATGCCTGATACACTGATGCATCCATTTGGAGCATTGATTGATAAACAACATGGCAAGTTGGAGAGATCGTTCGTAACCACTGCAGTCGCAGTTCAACAAATTAATTGTCTGTATTACGTAATGTGGTATGTTCTAAAATTACTTGAGATTGTGAGTTTGTTATTATAGGTGGAATCATTGACATATTTATTTTCTGTTGAAATGAATCTTTCACAGGTTACTTTTATTATTCCTGGATTACAACAACATGGCCAGTTGGAGAGATCATTTGTAAACAATGCTGATGGTGACCTGCCAGCTTCCTTGAATACTCCCATTTTTTTTTTTTCCACTCACTTGCAGTCACAGTTCAACAGTTAATTATCTGTCTTACACGTGTACCAAAAGTACTTACCGGTAACTTGAGATCGTGAGTTTGTTATTAGTGTTAGAATCGTTTCCATACTTTCTATTGAAATGAGTCTTTCATGGGTTAATTTTTATTATTCCTGGATTACCACAGCTACTGAGCATTTTTTTTTAACATTCCTCTAAAAGCTATAAATGGGGATTTTGAATCGGTGATAAACTGACACATCCAGTTGGAGTGGTGGTTGGTAAACAATGTGGCCAGTTGGAGAGATTGTTTGTAAGCACTGCTGATGGCAACCTGCCAACTTCCTTGAATACCCTTTCCCCCTATTTTTCCCCCTCACTTCTTGCCGTCAAAATTTAACAGTTAACTATTTGTGTTACATATACAGTATACCAAAATTACTTAACTTGAGATTGTGAGTTTGTTGTTATAGATGGAATCGCTGCACCCATCTAGTGAAGAATTACATTCTGTGATTAATTCTTTACCAGATGGGTGTGTGTGACCTTTCCTCATTTTCTATTGAAATGAATCTTTCACAGGTTACCTATTATTCCTCGATTACCACAGCCTCTGGGCGTTTTCATAAATATTCCTCTGATAGCTATGAATGAGGATTTAGAATGCGTGATACACTGACACATCCAGTCGGCGTGGTGGTTGGTAAACAACTGATCATGCAAACTGTTCCATGATGGTGCCGCGTATTATGAATTCACTGTTCAGAAATGCACGATTTAGGAGATTCCAGTGTGTGTGTATATATATATGGTATTTATTTACATTGAGGTATATGTTTATGGGTAAATCATACAGTACATATGAAAGAAAACTGACTTGCAAATTTTACCTTTTCACAGTACTGGGTAATCTAGGGAGTGTTTATAGCTGTATTTTTTTTTTTAATTATTATTTTGAACAATAAGGCCCCACGTGCTATTGTGTTTCATCATTTATATTTAAAATTTTATTTAGAATGAACTAACATTGTGGTAGGTGGGGGCGCTCACCATCCACTCACTCGATGTAGTTCTGCTCTCAGGTGTCTGCCCTTTCTTTTCCTCCCTCCTTTCCTTCCTTCCTCTTCAGTCTTTCTTTACTTCATTCACTCCTCATCTTTCTGCCTGTGGGTGACAATACACTCCCTCTTTTGTCTTTCTTTCCTTCATTCTTTCCTGTTCTTTCTGCCTGTGGGTGACTACACTGAGTTACAAGCTACAGGAAACCATTTACTGTGCTGGGTGGTAACCATATAACCAAATTATGGCACCTGGTGGTTTAGTGGGTAATTGCAGCACTCCAATCAGATTGAGTCAGTGAAGGTTTATATCCAATGGATGGTTGGGGTTATTGCCCACTTAATGCCACTCAGGGATGAGTGAGGTTGGTCCCTCATCTTAAATGTCAGGACCAACTTGCCTAGCCCCGGGCTCCTATGCTTCTCATGGGCCAATGTAGGATTAGATTATGGATGGATGGATGGATGAACTAACATCAGAACTTGCTGTTGGATTTATTGGATTTTTCATTTATTTTTACTGTAACTGAGTAAGAGATCTAAGACACCACTTTGTATTGTGTTTCCATTTCTGGTTTGCACAATATATTGCCAACCTGTCCAACTAACTCCCCTAACTCACTGTTTCCCCTTCCCCCAACCCCATCCTACTCTACCTTGCCCTGCCTTCACCCTGTCTCCTCACCCCCCCTTTTTTCCCTCCCCTCCTTCTTGTTGACCGTGTTTGTCTTCTCTTGTCTCCTCTTCTTGCTTCCATCTTTTTCATTTTCTTCTTTCTTCTCCTCCTTCTCCTTTTCCCCTTCTATTTATTATTCCTTATGTATTTCTTCTCATCCTGTGTTCTCATGCTTCTATATGTATTTTCATTTTTCATTTATACTGTATTTCCATATTTATCAAATTCTCAATCTTTTCTACCCCAATTTATCATTCATCTGCATCATTACATTGTTACTTGTGTTCTCCGACCTTTCTTTTTTCTCCCTTGCTTTCCTTTCTGTTCCTGCTCTCTACTCACTCCTGCAATTTACCTCTCATATCCATAACATAATGCTTCTTGTCTTTTCTTCCAAACGTGTCCTAATATTTGTTTCCTCTTTTGCCCACTTTATCCTCATCCTGTTCTTATGTGTCCTGCCCTCTCCTGCTCACTTCTGTCCTGTGTCATTGTACTGTATCCTCTCCCCTCCCATCCCATCTACACGCCCTCTTCCTGTCATTACCAAACTCCCAACCGGACCTGCCATTCCCCTCCCTTGTGCCTTTTGCTGCCACACATTTTGTCCCTTCATTAATATCTTAACCTGACACTGTCCTGTCCCGTCCTGTCCTGTCCTGTCCTGTCCTGTCCTGTCCTGTCCTGTCCTGTCCCTATCCTGTCCTGGTTCTGCTCCTTTCCCAACTCTCACATTCCCTGTCCATGTCAATATTCCAACCTGACATTGCCCCAAATTGTCCTACCATGCCTTCTTCCTGTCCATACTCCATATTGGGTCTTCTCTTCTCCAACCTTATCTACTCTCCATTTCCCTTTGCCCACTACCCCTCACACTGCCCTGCCCTGCCCGCATCAATCTCCCAACCTGACATATTCCTAACCTGTCCTGCCTTGCCCTGTGCCTATCCCTGCCCTGTGACCAGCCCTGGCAGCTCTGGCAGGGTCTCAGCTGCGCACCCCTGCAGGCTCTGGACCCGGCACTCAGACCCACGAGATGACCGTACCCAACGAGCTCATTGGTTGCATCATCGGCAAGGGTGGCACCAAGATTGCTGAGATCAGGTAAGTCTTGTAGCTGAGGGTTAGATGAGAGACTAGGGAGTGTAGGTGAAGGAGGTAGTTTGAGGGAGGAAGGGAGTGTAGGTAGAAGGAAATGAAGGGTAGGCTAGAAGTGTCTGTTGTGGATGAGGGAGGTGGAGAGTATAGATAAAGGGAAATAAAGGGAAGGCTAGGAGGGTTGTCATTGTAGGTGAGGAAACTAGAGAGTATAGGTAAAAGGAAATAAAGAGTAGGCTGGGAGCATTGTTGAGAGGGTATGGAGTATAGGTGAGAGAGAGAAAGAGCATAGCAAAAAGGTACTAAGGGTAGGCTATGAGTGTTGGTGAGAAGATATAGAGTGTAAGCAAGGGGAAGTAGTTTATATATATATAGACTATATATATATATATATATATGATAATGTAAAGAAGGAACCAAGGGCTTCAAGACTGTAAATTGTTCCCTCCAGGAAAAAAAACAGAAACAAGACAATAGAAAGCCAAATTCAAGCTCCATGAAAAGCACAGGGAAGGCTGGGAGTGTTGGGGAAGAAGGTTGAGATAGGTAAGCAAACAGGGAGCAGTTGTGCAAGAAGGCAAGGAATGTAGGGGAGAGGACCAATAAGGCTAGGAATGCAGGTACAAGACCAAGAAATTTAAGTGAATGGGCAGGAAGTGGAGCAGTAGTGCAGGTTGTGGCAGGAGAGGGCAGGAAGCGAAGTAATAGTGCAGGTTGGCTAGGGTGTTTAGTGATAGGGAAGGGAGGCAGGAAGTATCTGAGAGGGGTGTGTAGGTTGGGGAAAGAGGCAATGAGTGTGCATGAGATGAGAGGTTTAGTGTAGCAGGAGTTAAGGTAGAGAATTTTTTTTAAAGAGAGAGTGAGAGAGAGTGAACGGTGCCAATTTAGAGAGGGGGGGGGGCTAAGCTTGAAAAGGGGACAGAAGTACAGGGGAATCCAAACTAACTAAACCCATTACTTCCCTCCCCCCTCCAGCTTCTATATTTTATCACTATCTGAAGATGATTTGTGTTCAGCTTCCCCCCCACCCCACCCCCAAAGAATTTGATTTCGTCCTACATAATTTCTGCATTACATGGTATCTACCCTATGCTGAATATAATCATATGGAGGTAGCAAGAATAAACTCCAATAGTTACTGAAATTGTTAAAGGTGGAGTCTTTCACTTAGATGAATAAATTCAGTTGGCATTAACTAGAAAAAATAATCCTCATTCAGCTTAGGTTGGGAGGAGGGAGGAAGTAAATTGCGGAAACTAAAGAGTATTGGGAATATGAACAATGAATTATTGCTTGCAACTTATACTGTACTCTCTGAATATTGTTTTGGCCTAAATCAACCATTCTTTTCATCATAAAGGGTGAAATTACCAGTTAGATATTGTGTGCTCATCTCAAAGAAGTGCTGTGGAAAGGTTGTGGAGCTGCAGTATTGTCCTATTCTTCCATTGAGCTACAGGAAACAAGCTGCATCATGATAAATAATTGCGTGTTATTAATTAGACAAACTGTACACCTCACCATATTAATCCAGTTGGGTGCCACTGTACCTTATTGCAGGATCCTTTTTCTTAGTCATTGAAGTTGGTGTCTTCAAAGTTTTGTCATGAGCAGTATTAATATCATTTAAGTTTGGGTACTTCTAGTAATATCATCAGCATCCCACTATCCCTGTCCCCAAACTAATTTCCACCTAAAACATGGGATGAGGTAGGATCTAGAAGCAAAGAAAGGAAAAGCACATAGGGAGGGGAACTATCAAGCAGCATTAACAGCAAAATGCACCACACAGTCAGTCACATATTACTGAGGTTCCTGAAATCCAGGCCCAACCTTACAAACAAAACTATCTGTATATATTTTGATGCAGTTTTATTCTTTTTTCATGGATCTTACTGCACCCCATCCTTTAGTTGGAAATTAAGTTTGGCTTGATGTTGATGATGATGACCACTGTTTGTAAGAAAGCAGCTTCTGTGCACAAGGTCAAGGTGTTTAGTTGAAATACTGACAAGGGCTGAACCATTGCCTTCTCCAGTCTCCACACTTCATTCAGTTCTCCTTTCATCACTTTTTTGGTTCTGTTATCTTGAGCTGTTACAAGTGCTTGCATCCAGAATCATACATTAATCACCTCTTCATAGCAGAACACTCATGAACCACATCTGCAGGCAGATACTGGTTTAATTTCCTTCACCATACACATGGTTCTATCCTCTTTATCTGTTGCAGTCACCTGCATCAAAAATATTGTGCTTACCACATGTGCTGGCAAATCAGTTATTAATCACCTGCAGTCATATCGCTCTTTAGCCACGTACAGTTAGATCACCCGCTAGCTACTATCAATCAGATCACTAATTAATAGCCTTCTTTCATATCACCAGTTAATCACCTCTTCTGCAGGCAAATCACTTGCAGACCACCATAAGTCAAACCACTCATTAACCTCATCCAGTCAGATTATCTGCTAACCACTTCTCCTGCTGACGGATTACTGGGCAACCACCTCTCCTGCTGACGGATTACTGGGCAACCACCTCTCCTGCTGACAAATAACTGGGTAACCACCTCCAGTCAAGTCACCCACTAAGTCACTTGCTAACCACCTTCAATCAAATCACCCACTAACCATATTTCCTCGAGGCAGATCACTTGTTTACCACCTACAGTCTTGTCATCTGCAAAACACCTCTCCTGCAGGCAAATCACTGGCGCCATGATCACAATCAGCAAATACGATGATGGGTCTGAGGAGGCGAGCAAGCAGGACCGCACCATCAGCATCAAGGGCAACGCTGATCAGGTGGCCCTTGCACAGTACCTCATCAATACCAGGTAAACGACAGGCTTGGCACAAACACCTCACCTCTTACATCATCACAAGGAACTTCCAGATACCCTCCCAGACTTGTTCAGTATTAATTCCTTCAGCCAGATATCCTCTCTTATCATCGTCCTGCCCGTTATATAATCCTCACCCCTTAGATCACTACAAGGGACTGTTAGATTTCCTTCCAAGCTTATTCAGTATAAATCTTGTCCATTCCCTCCACCACACCCCAGCGTAAGGAAACCACAAATTTTAATTCCCTCATAAAAAAACTTTGCAATGTATGTCTATTCCCACCATACCCATGTATCAGAATCTACAAATTATTCAGTATTACCTACTTCAGCCAGATATCCTCCCACCTTACTTCCCATAACATAATTCCTAATTTATTCATTATATATTTCTATCCCAAAATCCACAAGGTTTTCAAATAACGCACTCCCAGTCATTTCCCCCCTCCCCACCATAAAATCCTCAGCTTTTTCCAAAGTAACTCCTTCACCCAGAGGACATCATTGTTAATTTCTTCTTGCTACATCATGACAGTTTTACTCAGTTTTGAAAAGACTATGTGAGTTTTAGGGATAATACATAGCAGTAATCAACTGCTTCTGTACCTGTGTTGAATGGAATAATTGAATAAGATAGGTTGGTGATAGGATGATTAAATTGGTAGATGTAATCGTACTAGAGGGGTTAAAATGAGTATTCCCCAGTTTCCCTGCCAAGATTAATCCCCCATAACCAATAGTCCACTCCATCCTTGCAGCAAGCTTCCTTTTTTCCCACTACACTTTGGCTTCAGAATAAACTCCTTCCACCTTTTACTTAAAATGATAGGGGGAAAATATCTCTGATTAGCAATCTTTCCAATTTTTTCCCCCTCATAGAGTCTTATCTTTCCTTACAATCAGTTTCCCATTTTTTTCTGTACGTAGTTTGAGAGAGAGAGACTTCTTTCCTGTTTTCTTCACTTGTCAGTCTGCCCTTCTGTGATGACTGATGTTTATCCCTTTTTAAGTTTTAATTAAGAGAGCTTTTAACCCATCCCTTGTCTCACAGATATCCTCCCCTTCTACCCCAGAACTGTCTTCCCACTCCACACCCCTTCCCAGACTCCAGGTCATATTCCTGTAAAGAGTAGGAATTGATTTTTCACCCCAAATTTGTCACATAAATACAAAAGAACAAAGAATGAGATAGCTTGGGACACAATGGTTTATTACTGCTCTTATTTTCATTGAAAGGAATAACAGTCAGCAACTGTTACTGTTGCCATTTTATTTTGAACAGCAACACAAGTGAAATGCAGTACTGTACGAGTTTCTCACAGTTTTTAGTTCCTGATGTTTTACTGAGCTGTAACAAATTGATAATGTGACCCTCTTTAATTGAAAAAAGTCTCACATAGCTTTTTATTGAATGAAATCCCTCATATGCACATCGTACCATATTTTGCTTGCTGGACATTTTTTGCTCCCCTCCAGAATATCTTACAAGTTTACATTCTCTCTTCCTCGAACAAAAAGCACACAACCCTAGCAAGATTCTCCCAGTAGAAATTTTTAAAAATGCATTCTCTTAGAATTGATTGGTAATGTTTTGTGTAATTGTCCATCTTGAATTGTGATTACCCAAGCCCTCCACAGAGTGTTGGGTGAAGGAGAGACATTTAACTATCCCTGGCATGTAAATTCATCTCTATTCATAGTCACTCAGAGAAAAAGCAAATGTGAAATAGTCATACAATTTTACACACCTGAGTCCATCTGAGTAACAATTCCTGAAGTTTCTTTCACCTTTTTTTTATTGAATGACACTATTGGTTGTAACTTATTCTCAGTACTATACAATATATATTGCAGTTCCCACTTTGTATTTTTACATACTATGTTTCCCCTAACAGACTGTTAGTGTTTTGATCATGCAGCAGATTTTTAGTGGCTATCGAGTCAATCATCCATTCTGTTAAGTGACGTTTGCCCCTTATGAGTTTGCAGTTGCAGTAGTATCTGTGACCACCTTACATATTCTGATTTCCCTATTCCATAGCACATTGTGTAAAGAAATCTCCCCTCCTTTTGTAAGGTTGTATTGCCCTAACTTTAATTTATTCAGTCTTCTTTCACTTGCCCTCCCTCGCCTTCCCCTTCATATTATTCAGCCCTTCCACCCCCCCCCCTTCAAATTAGCAAACATTTTTTTATCTCCTTCCTCATATCTCCTGTCACATCAAATGTTTTAGATTACTATCACAGCATTGCACCTGTATTTTTAGAATATCTTGAAGGAATTTCCCATCCTAAGACTTCTGACTTCCTCACTTATTTAAGTGAAAAGCCCCTCTCATTCTCCCAGTCTCCTACAATCCTTCCCCATTTTTATGCAGTTTTCTCAGTTTCATTCTCCTTTTTCCACCTCATCCTGTACCCTCCTTCACCTTCCCCCCCCCCTTTTTTTTTTTTTTCAGATACAGTACTGTATGCACCTGACTATATTACAGATTATTTCTCCCTGGTATTGCACCTGTACTACTCAAGTTTGACATTTTTTATAGAGGTGATCTGTGTACAGTAACAAGCTTTTTTTTATGTTGTTTCATTTGGCCAGAGATTCTAGGCTAACTTTATGTGGGGTGGAGTGGAGGGTTGTGCTTGCCACGTCACAGGTCATCAGTTATTTTTTTTCTGTTAGTAATGAATGCACATATTAATAAAACTATGGAAATTTTTTGTTCATTCTGTATTAATTTTGTTTTAATACAGGATTTTTTTTTTTTTTTT
>JAGKTI010011000.1:12087-27310 GCA_018397915.1 Birgus latro
CTCCCTCTTCCTCTTCCTCCTCCTACTCCTCCTCAGTCCTGACGTGTGTATCTTATTCAAAGCCACCTCCATCATCATCATCATCATCTCGCTCTTCCACCTCTGACTTTTGGCAGCGTCTGCTGATTTTAATATTTTGAGTTCTTTTTCTCCTCCTTTTTTTCTTCCTCTCCTTCTCCCTTTTCTCCTTCCTCTCCTTTTCCCAACCATCCTCCCCTTCCTCTCTTCTCCTCTGTTCACTGCCTTAGTTTCTTCTTTCTTCAGTTATTCCATCCTTTTCTTCTATCCTTCTTTCAACTTTCCTGGTGCCCACATTCTTCCTGCATTTTCCCTTCATTCTTATTTTTTATTTCTTTTACTTCACTCCTCCATTCTATTCTCCCTTTTCCATCTATTTCTTCCCTCTCTTCTTACCATTTCTTCATACACTTTATTCCTCATTTCTTTTTCTCATTTCTTTCTAATTTGTTTTTCACCCTCTTCCCTGCGTCCTCTTCCTCCCTGCTCCATTCCAGCATCATTTTTCTTCCTTTCTATTGATCTCTCCTCCCCCTTCCTTACTTTTCTTCCTTTCATTTAGTTCCTGGTTCCTTCGCTTCTCATATTGCTTCCCTCCTTCCTCGCAATCTCTCTCCATTGCTTTTTTAATGCATTTTTTATGTCCATTGTTTCTTGTTTCCCCTCATTCCATATTAGTCTTTCTGGTATTTCGAGATTCTTTTATTCCCTGTTTTCATTACTTGTTCCATCCTTCGTAAAATTGTCATCAGTATCTCATCTCTTATTTCCTCCCAGCATTATTATCTTCATTTATTTCTGAGTTTCCTTATCCTCCCTGGCTATCTCTTGTTTTGTTTCACTGCACCATTTTGTTTTTCCCTTTTTTCCTGTTTCTTCTTTCTTCCCTTCCTTCTTCCTTATTATCTAATCCCCTTTTGTGTTTACTTTCCAGCTGCGTTCGCTTCCTCTTTACTTTCCCCATTTCTTTCTTCTTTGCTTCATCCTTAGTGTGTCGTTTTCATCCTTGCACATCTTTCTTCCTTTCTTCCTTAGCTAGTTCCTTCCTTCCTTCCTTCCTTCTTTTTCTTAGCATCTTATCACTTTCTTTATTTAATTTGTTTCTCTTCTTTTTTCTTACTTCCTTTTCTTACTATTTTTCACCCCCATACTGCATTTATTTCCTCTTCTCTGTTTCCTCATTCTTTCCCTCTTCGTACATTGTCTTTTTTCACCTCTTTCTTTCCCTTCTCATTTCTGCCCTTCATTACCTCTTTCCAGCTCTACTTCTCCTTTCCCTACTTGTTTTGTTTCTTATTTATCTCTCCTTTATCAATTCCTTCTCCTTCTTACTTTAGATTTCTCCTCTTCTTCCCTGGCTCTTTCCGTGTTTCTTCTTTTCTTCCTTTATTCCTTTTCTGTCTCCTCCTGACCTTCCTTTCCCACTCCTTTTATTTCCTTCTTCCCTCTTATCTCTCCTTTCTCCATCCATCCATTAGCTCTTATCTTTCTTCGTTACATCATAATTCCTCTATTCCATTGTCGTTTACTCTCTTTTCCTCCTTCTGTCCCATCTTTCTCTCTCCTCTACCAGTTACTTTCCTTTCTTATCTTTCATTTCTTCCCTGCTTCACCATCTGTTCTCGTGTTTCCTCTTGCCATTGCTTTGTACGGCATTCCTTTTTTCTTCAGTCTTTCCATTTTCTCTCCATTATCTTCTCCTATCTCCTGTCTTTCCTCTCCTTTCCTTCAATCGTTATTACCCTCTTTATTTCTCCTTTTCTTAACTATCCATCTTAATTCTTGCTTTTTACTGGTTTCCTGTGTTCGTTTATTCCTTCTTCCTCGCTC
Organism: Birgus latro; assembly: GCA_018397915.1. Taxonomy (NCBI): domain Eukaryota; kingdom Metazoa; phylum Arthropoda; class Malacostraca; order Decapoda; family Coenobitidae; genus Birgus; species Birgus latro. Next base: position 13,936 of record JAGKTI010011000.1, read on the forward strand.
CCTCTTTCTCCACTCCTACCCTTATCATTTCCTTCTCTATTTTTTCCTTTCATTTTTCCAATTTTTCATCATTTCTTTCCGTTTTTTCCATTCATTATTTACTGTTTTCCATTTCTCCTCTATTTCTTCCAGTATCTCACCTTTATTGTTTCCTTCTTTCTCATTATTTTTTATTTCTTCTCCTCTCCATCACCTTCTTCCGCACTTTTGCTTTTCCCTCTTACTACATTCCTTCATCCTCTTTTCTTTATCATTTATATTTCCCTTTTCTAATTACTCCCCTCTAAAAACATCAATTCGTCCTCACATTTCCTTCTTACCATCTGTATTTCTGTCTTTCCTCTCACTGCATTCCTTCCTCCTCTCTACTTTCATCTTCTACTCCTCACTTTTCTTAGCTCCCTTCCTCCTCTCTACTTCATCTTTTCCTCCATTCGTCATATCTCTTCTTCTCTCTATTCTCTTTTTACCAGCAAATTACTTCCCCCTTGCCTTACAATATCACTTAATCACTCTTGCTACATCCAGACGATTTTATTAGGCGTGGAAATAAATCCCCTGGTGCTGAAGGGGTTACTGAAGGCTTAGCTACATCGGACCCCTCCTGCTCGAAAAACCTCTCTGCAGCTGAATAAAATCGTCTGGAGGTAGCAATAATAGAGTAAAAAAAAAACGAAAAGCAATTGGATTCAGAGAGTTAATTCCGTCTCTCTCACGCTGTTATCTTCTCTCTCTCTCTCTCTCTCTCTCTCTCTCTCTCTCTCTCTCTCTCTCACATATCATTGACCCAAACAGGATATTGCAGTTTAACAAGACAGTGCACACACACACACACACACAAACACACACACACACACACACACACACACACACACACACACACACACACACTCAATAAACCACTAGTCCTCCAAAATGTATAGTCAGACACAAAAATCAAGGTTACGCCTCGCTGCAGCTTTTACACAGGACGAGCAACTTTGATATTCTGTATTGCACCGTATTGTTTTTATTGTATTGTGTTGTACTGTATTGTATCTTATTGTAGCTACTGATTGTACTGTTTATATTGTAGTGTAATTATAGTTTCACATATTCTACTCTATTGCACTGTATTATAGGGCGATGTACTGAACTATATCTTAATGTATTGTATTGTATTGTATTGTATTGTGTCCTATTTCTGTAACCGTACCGTATAGCCTATTATTATGTGATTGCTGGGAGTTATGGTAAAATCTTGTTTCCTCTGCAAGAATTATACGATGGTACAAAAATCCTTCTTCTGTAGTTCAAGGATTTTACAACTAACAATAGGTACTCATATTCAGTGCACCTCATCCTGATCCTTAAAAGTTTCTCATGTATCCATTTTCTAGTCATTTGAAGGAACAACAGGATAACCACACCATCAATATCCCAGTACTGGTATTATAAAAGGGTGAAAATGCACACTAACTATGAGCAGTATTACCTGATTTGTGTCACTGTCACCCTAATGCCACCTTTATCTCTCTTTTCATTATTGGCTTGCAGTTCTTTTAGCTCTTTAGTTCTCAGTGTTGTGCATGTTCCTTCTCGACACTATTTCGGGAACTAAATTTTACTCTTTTTCCCTGCCATTCCTTTTTCCAACAGATTGACTTCTAAAAGTTCCCCTCCTCTCACTGTCTCTCCTTGTTTCTCACCCTCTTTCAGATTTATTCACCAACTCTTCGCTTTTTTCGCTTCATTTTTAGCTTTTCCAGTATCATTCTCTTTCCCCTCTTTCCCCCTTCTTACAAGAGATTAGCTTCACTTTTGTTGTCTTCTCTTTATTTTTTTTTATTTTTTTTTTTTTTATGACTGAATGGATGTCTGGTCCAATATATTTCAATGACAGTTTCTCCTGCCTCTGAGTCTTGCCATGTTTCCTGCTGTTGCTCTGATTTTTTAACTTTGAGAAATAGGGTTACGAAGAAAAAGACGCAGACGAAGATGATGATGATGATGGTGAATATGGAGACATGTGAAGACGGAATTAAAAATAACAGTGGTGATGACGAGGAAGGCGGAGATGAGGATAAATATGGTGATGCTGATTAAAACGGAGACAAAGGTGAAGATGACAAAAATGAAGAAGACAATCAGGATTTCCTCTCCGAGAAAGCTGTCCTCATCTTTCTCTCTTTCTTGTTCAGTATCGCACATTTTCGCCTCCATCACTCACTCACCCACTCTCACTCACGCCCACTCACTCGTTTACTCTCTCTCCCTCACACACACACACACACACACACACACACACACACACATCCCCCTTCCCCCCACACATCCTCCCTCCCACACACACACTCTTCCCACATGCCCCCCAGCCACACGCACACATCCACACAACATATCATTTGACTTAACACCACCATCACCAGCACCACCAGTACACTCTCCTTTATGCTCCACCACGCACTAGTAATGCCTCCTCTAACCCTGAGTGCTCTTGCTTCATTGCTCCTGCCTCCCTGTAATTCACCTCTCTCACTTATTTTATTTTTCATTTTCTTGGCTTTTCCTCCCCCTCCCCCACGTGCCTGCTTTTCTCTCTTATTATTCTTATACATTCTTGTACCTTCATTATTTCACTCATTTTTTTCGTCCTTTTCTTGCCTTTTCCATCTCCACCGTGCTTGTTTTCATTGTCGTTTTCTTCATTTCCCTCCTGGCTTTATATTTTATTTGCCCCTTCTTCTTTTTCGTGTTTGAATCTTTTATGTGCTGGTATTTCTTCCAACTTCTCACTCATTTTATTTCCTTTGGCTTTTCTTCTCTTTTGTCCTTATTTTTAAATTTATTATCTCTTTACTTCATCTAAGGTCTTACCTCCATTTTTCATTTTCTCTTCGAGTTCTGAATGTAACTGACTGCTAGTAACAGAAGTCGAACTGAAGGAGATATTGCCATTAGGGTCCTATGAATCAATAACACTCTTAGCCTCCTGAGCTCACTGTCAATATAAAAGCGTCTGGCGTTGGCTGGAACTGAATAATCTACTTGAGTTGTCCCGAAATTTTTACTCTAAGCTGGTCTACAACTTCCATTCCCCCATCTTGAGCACTGAGTCATAGCAAGAGATTAGCACTAGAATATGATGCTAGTCACGAGGAAGTGCTATGGAAAGGATGTAGAGCCACATTGTTGTCTTACTCTAACACTAAGGAGCATGAAATGATTCGCAAGGGGACAAAAGTCTGGGTGAAGCTTAGATGGAAGGACAAGAGTAGTAACAGTTTCTGGCTCCTGTAACTCACTGTCAGATGAATATAACTGTCTGGCGTTAAATGGAATAATATTTAAGATTACGTGAAAATTAACCTTCATTTTTCCTTCTCTCTGCCATGTTTACTTTTTCTTATCTCGAAGTTTATGTGTATGTTTTTTCGCCTTTAATGTCTTGCTGGTTTCTTTATTTATTAACATTCTCATCATTTCTTTGCTCTTCACTGTTTATTTATACTTCTTTATCTTTCTAATTATGCTTTATTACTTCTTGGTGTCTTTATTTAATCTTTATTGGACAGTTCATCGTTCTTTCAATTACTTCATCTCTTATTCATTTCCTTGTCACCATTTTATTTCAGTTTCACTTTCTGCTTCTTTACTCTGCTGCCTCGTCTCTGCTTCATCCATTTCCTCGTCTTCTACACTTCATAATCCCATCTTTGCCTCACCATATCCTCTGTAATTGCTTTTGCCTCTCATCAACTGCTGATTTTTTTTTTTAATGCAACGAAGAAGGAATCAAAAGGCTTAAATTGAGTACAGTGTTAAATTGTGCAAAAGTCGGATGCTGATTTCATCTTAAAAATTATAAAAGATACCCTCGCCTACTCAACAGCTTAGCATCAATAACAAAAGTAGCTTACTAAATATCGATAAAATAATGTCTCGTCAATATGGCAACTCTGATGACCGCGGCCTTGAATACAAATATCACCACTCTGTTTTCCAAGTGTTCGCCTCATCACAATTTGTCTGTGGTCAGAACGTTTTGGCATCATTATTTACCTTTATTGCACTTAATAACATAGATTTAGTAGCGATACATGGCGTAAAATCATGCTAGCAGTGAAAAAATATATATATATATTATCATGCGATTGCCGTAACTCATCGGTTTAAAGCCACTGAAGGTTTTAAATTTGTAATTTAAACGGCACCGAAGCTCATCCACTGTTCTTTAAACCCATTCATGCGTGTCCTTTTAATTACTACGCCTCTGCAGCTGCCAGATACCGCGATAAATGCCCGTACTGTTTTTTTTGCTGAATGAGCAATACAATACAATCGAGCTGCAGCACACACTGGATTTAGAAGAAAATTTCCAGCACCTCTTCTTTAGCAATTAACTCTGCATACAACACTTTGCCTTTGACGTGTAGGTTTTTATGTCTATAATTATCCTTTTGGCTGTAAAGATTTTTTCGTCTAAACGAAATCGCTTGATGTCAGCCTAAATAAAGTTTTTCAGTGTACCGATCTAAATCCGTCCATATTACGTCCACTGCAGGACCGGAGAGAGAGTGGTAGCCAGAATTATCCTTTCCGCATGCTGATAACGCACGAATGAGGAACGGGTATCTATAGGAAGAGTGATGAATGTGAAAGTGGGAGCGTTGAATTGCCTGTGTTTACGGGTGTCAGATTTGGCATGTGTCATCGGTGAATCAACAGGGTGGGAAAACATGCAAGCAAATGAGGGGACAAACTACCTGCATCAACTTTAAATGTCCGTCGCAGCGTGGCCCCCAACCCTTCTTGCGGGGCTCACGCATCAGAAAAAGGGTACTTTAACCACATATCCACTGCAACTCGCCAGTAGCATATACATTAACAGAAAAACGGTTATCCTTCTGACTGCTAGGATTTGTCTCACTTTACTTACCATACATCTTCTAGTGCCAGCCTCAATAGGATAACAGGAACCAACCGCAGCAAAAAAGTTAACACCAACATACATATATACATATCACGGAAAATTTTATTCCTGTGTCATATGCAGAAGTAGGCTGGTAAGGATGAGGTGCTGGGAACCATCTTATCACTTAGGCTCCTATGACTCACTCAGCTGAATAAAATCGTCGGGCCTTGAAAGGAATTGGATACTACAGTTCTGACCATAAGAGGTGGTACCAGTATGAACAGTCTCAAGAGTCTCAAGTTCTTTTGACTCACTCCCAACTGAACAGAATCGTCCGACGTTAACTAGATTTGTTTTGGTCATGAGACATAGTCCTCACATAGACTGCATAAGTAACATGCAGGAGAACATCACCGAGCCATATACTAACATTTACTAGTAATGTAGAAGTGCTGGAAGCCTCATAAACCTCTAGAGTCGGTGATTTCGTTTGCTAATTGATTTGCTAATTATACCGCCCAAAGTGAAAATGATTTTTCTTCTGTTGCTTTTAGATGTTGATGTTCTACAGTCCTTTTACCTTAGGCCAAGAGTTTAGTCCTTTTGCAGCATATCTGCATGCAGTCCAGTAGGAGAATAAGACAATAATATGGATCTACATCCTTTCCATTGCACTTCTTCATGACTACCATCATATTCTAGCATTAATCCCTTGTTACAACTCAATATTCAAGACGAAAAGATGGCAATCGTGGGCCAAGCTGGAGTTAAAAATGGTATAATTCTTCTAGGTGGTTTACTGACACGTCCCCGCGACTATAATTCTGACCCAACTGACCAGCTATTTACTACTGGTATGTATTGTACATGAAGTCGATTAGAAAAGAAAAGTACCATGCATGATGAGGCCATCGTTTCCTAAACTGTTTAGCAGCAACAGCTCCTGATATCTCGGTAAAGTTGGTATGCGTGTCTGTGTTGGTAATACGTAGTAACATTGAGCGGTAGCTGTGCAGTATGTTATTTCAGTTGACATAATGCATTTATTTTATACTATCTATTTTACCAGGAAATAACAAAACCAGTTAAATGTATATAGTTTAATCTGGCATGGACTGTGGTACATGCCACGTTCCACCCAGCGGGATATAAGGTATGGAAAGTGAAATGAAGCAACTTTATGCAGTTAGAAATAAGTTCTGCGATACGAAAAATATCATATAGTGCAGATTATTTTCATTGTTAATATGTCTTAACCCCTTAGTTACGCTGATGATTTTAATTTCATTTTCACACGCACCAGACGATTTAATACATCCCTGGGAGAAGCTCTAAAAACTGTATAGACTAGAAACACAAGTGAATTCCTTTCCTGCGATTATTTTATCTTTCTATAATCTAGACTACCACTTGCTAATTTTTCTTATCAGACAAAAGGGAGACGTTCTGTATTGAAAAGGTTAGTGGTGTAGGCTACTCGTGATGTCTTAACAAAATACACAACATTCTCCTCTTCTGCCATGTTGTCACCTTAATATGAAAGTCTCCATAGCTGTGATTCACTCCATTTATTAAACAAAACAAAACTATGCGTCGCCTATCAGAGTAATTATCGGACATTACTACCATCTCAATATCTTTCATCATGAACACGTCTCAGGCGATATGTGGAGATACTGTCTCCTTTCACACTGAGGTATGCAATATCTGAATGAGAACGAAATAACAATACACTGACAATGCGTAAGTCAGGAAATACTACCTTGTATGCGATGTATGTCACCCTAAAAACTGGGTTAGCAAGGTCAGTCAGGCTACACGGGCACGCTGCAGTGCCCATCGACTGTGGCGTCAGACTGGTTCGCATTCACTGTGTACTGATACTTTCTGGGTATCTCGAATCGCCTCCCTCAGATTTTCGACTTAAGATTTTTTTTTAACAATTAAAATTATTTTAAAGCCCAATAAGCTTTAAAAGAGGGCGGGGGGGAGAACAACCAAAGGACAAGAACACCACCACCAAATTTTCAAAACAATCGTCCTGAGTCACATGTTCCATTCAGTTTTGACCCTGGTTAGGGAACGGGTGGAGTTCGATTCGTACGCATTGTACAGTATATCCGCTTATACATGTACAGGAGAAAATGGACCTTGTGTTTTGCCTTTAAGAGGAATATACCGTATATTACAAGCAGACTTTCGGTAATGTTATGCATCGCTCGTACATCTTGGATCTCTAGTTCTCGTTTTAGTCCCTTCACATTGATCTTTTGTTTCTTCTCTTTATCTACCATTTACTTCCTCCGTTTTTGCCAAACTTACAGAGGCGATCAGATCCAGTGCTTGTCCCTAACAGTGTCACTCACCGAGTCAATGAACATTTTTTAAATGAAATCTGGTAAGCTCCAACCGCAGAGTTTTATGAGTGTACATGTGATGTCTATGACAGTGGTTCTTAACCTTTTCACTGCCACGCCCCCTCTAGTAGTTGGTTCTTCCCTCCAAGCCCCCCCCCCCTGCGCATCTTCAACCAAATTGATAACATTCCCTCCAAGATTTTAAGGAAAACTGAAAAAAAATATGTTTTTAGTCTTTCTATTGAGCGTGAATTCTGTGCAAACAATATACCCAGCATATTTAATGAGGTTACTCTCTTACTAATTTAATGAGATACTTGACTCTGTTTCTTAGCTACCAGATCTTGAATGCGTGGTCGAATGCCAGATGGTGCACAACGTAAGTCACCTTCAGCGTTCAGCCTGTTTCTGTACTTGGTCTTGACAGCAATGAGCATGGAAAATGCAGCTTCACAAAGATACGTGGATGCAAACATTGTCAGAATCCGAAGAGTTTGATGTGAAATCAGAAGGTAAACAGGAAGATCCTTGACCCAGAACGTCTCAAGATCCAGTTTTTTGAAGTCTTCCTCAGCTGAGGAGTTGAACTTCAACTCAAGAAAATACTCTTGCACTTCATCCGAAACATCAGCTACCTCACATTGAAATGGGTTATTGATTAATTTCCAGGTTTCACGCTTCTCGTCTATAGCTGGGAAGTATCTGATTAATTCCGCTTTCAAGTCACTCAGATGAGTGATTATTATTATTATTGTTATTATTTTTAAACTCAGATTCAAGGTAAATGTGAATGAAAGCAGAATCCAAGTTACTAAAACTGGCTGTATTTCCATCCTGAATTCATCTCCAGAGGTCGAGTTCGGCCTTGAAGGCTCGAATGGTGTCGTGGTGCATAATGATGTTGATGTTTTCCCTTGTAGTTTAAGGCTGATTGTACTCAGCGTTTCGAAGATGTCCACCAGGTAAGATAGAGATAGCAGAAAGCCTTCAGACTGGACCTTGTCATGGAGATCTGTTTTCTGCTCTGAATCTAGAAGTATTGCTACTTCTCGTAGTTCATAAAGCCATCCAAGCATATTTTGTATTTCGCAATCATCTTGATATTTGCCACGCTCATGTTAAGAGAATTACAAATATAATTAGAGAAATTCCTACTTTTTCCCCTGGGCTCACGCCCCCCCTGGAATTTACTCACGCCCCCCTAGGGGGGCGCGCCCCCCAGGTTAAGAACCTCTGATCTAGGGTGTCTGAGGGGTGTGTTCGAAGACAAAGGACGCCTTTTGGGATGTGTGGTGGTGGTGGTGGATACAGTTGGGGTGGGGGTGGCTAACAAAGGTGTCCTTTGTTTTGCTGCTTAAAAATTCCACAATGGTTTTCATGCTTCCTCTCCAGCAGTTTTTGTCTCCCCTGAGTCTTCTTCTTCTAGGTCCCTTCCTTCTGTTTCAGGTGTTCTCACAACGGAATGTTATGCTATTCTTTCCGCTCTGAAGTCTATGTTTCGTTCTTCTTCCTCCTCATTTGTTATTTTCCCCGACTCTCAGCGCTGTCTTCTCTAAGGGCCTCGTCTTCTTCTCATCCCATTGTCACCTAAATTCAGTAGTGGCTCTTCCGTTTTTCTGTGCGTCAGAAGTCGATTCATTTTTTCTGGGTCCCTGGCCATGTTGGCATTGTCTGTAATGAACGTGCAGACTCGCCGGCTCGCTCTGCTGCTCGGTCTCTCACATTTTCTCCTCGACCCATTCCTGCCCTTGATTGTTTTCCTGTTCTTACTCGCCTCTTCCGTGACCTATGGCAAACTTCCTGGGACTCCCAGGTCACCAACAAGATTCATCTCGTTAAATCTTCTTTTCTTTCTTGGTCTATTTCCAATAATCCTAATCGTCTTCGTTTGGGTCACACCTGCCTCACTCACGGTCACTTAATGAATGGTGACCCCCAGTCACTTTGTTCACGCTGTAACTGCCCCCTGACTATCCGACATTGTTTCTCGACTGCCCATTCCTACTCCATGTCCGTCGCCCTGCTTTCCTCTTCCTCTCATTATTACCCCGCCCCCTGTTGTTTTCTGATTTCCTTGATAACTCTCCTATGTTTTCTGATTTTAATGTTATTGCTTTTCTTTCTGCTCTGCGTATTTTGCATCTAATTTAATTGTCCATCCCCCCCCCTTTTTTTTGGCTACCTTAGTGCCACATAGACTCCCTAGGCTTGGTGCTAGTTTTTCCTCACTATTCATTCATTCCAGCAAATTTACTCTCCTCCCACCCATCCCCTCTCCACATTCCCCTCTTTACACTCCTCTCCTCTTCTCTTTCCCACCAATTCCTTTCCACTCGCTTCGCCTCTATACCTTCCCACTCTCACTTCCCCCTCCTGTCACTGCATCTCCCCTACTCTAGCCCTTCACTACAAACAACCCGCTCAACCCTATGTGCCTCTCAGTTTCCGTTTTTCACTCTATTTCTGTCTCTCTCCTCTGCCAGTGTCCCCCGCCTTCACATCCCCGTCCCCTTCGCTCTTTTTACCCACCAAAATCACATTCCTCCACCCATTCTCACATCAACTCTCTTCCGCCACTGCCGTCATTCCCTCACATCCTATTTACATACGTACCCATCGCTCCTCTTGCCCTCCAACTTCCATCAAAGACCGAGTTTTGTTTTCTTGATACTTCATAATATTCTGGACTAATCTTTTTTCATTCTGTTTGCGTGAATGCTTGTTTTGGTTATGTCTGGGGGTTATCTGTATCTGTGCATTATTTCTATTTATTTTTTTGGTATTCTCTATTTAAGTATATGTCGTTAATCTGCCTGTGTTAGCTGTCGTCATGAATATTATATGCATTGTTTTTGTTTAATTTCCAAGTGTGTTTATTTAAGCGTTTGTTCTGTTATCAGCCTGTGTTGACACACACACACACACACATTCTCTCTCTCTCTCTCTCTCTCTCTCTCTCTCTCTCTCTCTCTCTCTCTCTCTCTCTCCCGTATACACAGTGTATTATATGAAATAGTCTGTCTATCTGAGTTACCGATCAAACGTATGTATCTATTACCTCCTTTATGTATTTATCTTTTTATAGCCGTCTGTTGGGTGCCTATCTATATTCTTGTCCCCGCTTCATCCGTTTATTTGTCCATCTCTCTATTTGTCCATTGATTTCTCTGTCTATGGATTTGTCTATCTTGTTGGTAGTCAAGTGGTAAAAGACTGGACTGCTGATCGAAAAGTCGCTGGACCGAACTCAGTCATCAAGTGCTGAACGATATAACCCTAGTACATATCAGTAAAAAGGACTTGGTATTATACAGTGCCCAAGCGGTGACATGTGAGGTTGCATGACGCCACCGACTGGTGCTTGGGAAGAACGCTGAGCCTCAGGGGATGGACTGCTTAATCTGTGCAATCATTCTTATTCATGCTCATAGATGGATAACAGACTCCTTCATTTCATGACGTATTCTTGCCATTTCTAGACGCCTGTATTAAACCTAGAGAGACTTAACGAAACTGAGGGGATTAGACGTGGCCTTCGTTAACCTCTTCACAACGGGAGGTCTGCCTTAACTCTGGGATCAATTGTCTGGTTGAATCACGAATAGAATACAAAACAGATCATTGTAGTGAAGGGGTTAAGGAATGCCTGTCCCTACCAACAACCATACCAACATACACTCATCTGTTGGGTTTTTGCTGTCACCTCTACCGTCTCCCTACCAACCCACCCACATCCATACCTGCCTATGCCAACATTGCTACCAACATTCTGCCATCACTCCTTGCTATCCTTATCAGTATTTTAACCAAAGAAACCTACCAACTCTCCCTGCCATCACCCTGCAAACATTTCCGCCACATTTCTACCAAATCCATACTAACTCCTCTACCACTGCTCCTACCAGACGCCCTACCGCAGCCTTTTCCAATGCCCCTAACAACATCTCTTCTAACATTCCTAACAACATTCCCACCAACATCATTACCAATATTCCTCTCAACTTTCCGACCATCCACTACATTCTCACCAACATCCCCACCAACATTAATGTCACCCTCTCTCTCTCTCTCTCTCCTTAGCCGGTAATCACATAATCCACTGACCGGCTGGACCATCAATAATTCACTCTTCTTTCTTCACTCTACTTGATCACTGAATATTCGCATCACTCTCTTTAATTACCTCTGTTTTTCACCTGCCCGATTTATTTTGTCCTCACAGTTTAATATAACGATAATTTTTCTTTGGCCTAATATTGTGATAATCTAGTATTTCAAGCTTTATGTGACAGACTCCAGACGCATTACTGGCAGTCCTTTTCCTGAGGCCCAGCAAACCTCCAAATTTGTTACACACCTTCCCATGCCACCACTTTGGCGCTAATACCCTCCGTCGCTATTGAGTACATGGTGGGTTTCAGTCAGGATTGGTGTTATTACTGAGGGTGTTTTATGGTACAGTATATTGGCAGGTGTTGTGGATGGTAAGGGAAGTCAGTTTTAACGATGTTCAGATAATGAAATATCTCTATACCTCATCCTGGTATGGAAATTGCGTTCTTTCAGATAACAGCAGAACGTTTTATGTTATATGAATTCTTGCTGTTTAACCCTGATAATTTCCTTTGACACTGTTTTCTGTTCGGCAGCTTTCTGTTTTGTTTTGTTTTTAGAATGGTATCACATTTAGTAATATCCTTTTGGTACAATTTTCAAAGTCTCTTAATTTCCGCTGGCTTCAATCTGTAGCTGTTATTTCCCTTTTGTATAAATCATGAGTGTGGTAGTATTTTCCTCCGTGTAATAAATTCCTCTGCTGCATTGTCTACGCATAACTATTTACCACTATATAAAACATATGCTAATAATATCCCTAAAAATAGCAGACTGCGATAATTTCCTTTGGCTTTCAGGATTATTCAGACGAATGGATTACCAGGAGCTGATAATTCTAAAAGCAGAAATGACGTGGATCAGGCCTGGGTAGAGATTCCATAGCCCGTTCCCGAGGTGTCAGAGGCGTATTAGTGTTATAACGAGTCCAGCGAAAGGCTATACAACGAATTTGGTGTATACGTGTTGCTGATTATACCTATCCATTTACTGCAGCCAGGTAACTTTCTTTGTACCTCTGTCTGTCTACTTAAACTGTCTAAATATTTGTCACTAATCAGTCTACCTGTCTATCTCTTCATCCTCTTATCTTCTTTGTCTGTCTTTCTTTATTTACCTGTCTATCTATCGATTTATCTACCTCTATATCTATCTATCAATTTATATCAGTCTGTCTCTCAATGTATCTGTTTATTTATCTGTTTGTCTGTCTCTCAATTAGTCTATCTTTCTATCTATCTGTGTTTACTTCTCTCTCTCTCTCTCTCTCTCTCTCTCTCTCTCTCTCAAATTACACCTGAAACCATACCCCGTAACTGCAACATCCATCCATCTATCCATCCATCCTCTTTCCACGGCCATTAAATAAAACTACCTTTGCCGCTTGTCTATACCTCAAAAAATTCTACAGAACAGAAAAAACCACGATACACAAAAATCCTAGATACGAGTAGTTCTGAAAATATGAATTGAAAGTATAAAATAAAATAAAAAGTTTATAAAATACAGAAAAACAAAAAACAAGAAAACCACAAAACAAAAAATAATCCTAATATAAAAACTGTACACCATTCATTTAGTTTTACGTGTTACATAAACTTTACAAAATATAAAGTAAAACAAAAATGAATAAACTGAATATCTGGCAATGCAGAATTCCGCAAAATAAAAATGATATTATAAGGCATAAGTCTCACGTCATACAAGATCTTATGAGAATGAAAAAAAAAAAAAAATAAGCTACAGTATTAAAATCCATCGAAAAATCCAGTTTAGTATAAGAGATATCTACGAAGCAAAGGAAATCGCACAAAATGCAAAAACATCCTACCTGAGATAGCCTGTACATTCCGCTTTTTTAACGCACTATTAAAACCGTCCAAATAATCTTCCAAATGAAAAATCCTGAAAGAAAATCCAACCAGTCACACACACACACACACACACACACACACGCGCACACACACACACACACACACACACACACACACACACACACACACACACACAC
>JAGKTI010011001.1:0-27308 GCA_018397915.1 Birgus latro
GTGTCATTATCAGTCATCGGTGTGTCCGCATTCAACTTCATAAAGTCATCTTGTAAAGTAAAACGCTCCAGTTTATATTTTGAGTGTCATTATCTTTAAGACATCCATCTTTGTCGCTTATCTCCCATATTAAGTCAGCCGATTCTCTTAGAATCGCCGTCTCTCGTATTTCAGCCGATGCCAGACGATTTTATGTGATCTTAGAGTGAGTTAGAGAAGTCTGTGTAAATACCAATACCACTAACCTTCTCACGTTCGGGACTCCTTTAGTATACTATTCTTGCCGACATCGGGTAACCTTATTCACCTGAGTGAGTATGTACCAGAAGCTCGAGTGTTAAGTATCTAGAAAATATGAGACTGTCTTTAGTACTTATTTTGAACTAAGAGCAGCAGCGTAACTAGGTTTGTGTGGGGAGGGGCAAAATGGTCATTTAAATTTCCCTTGGTATGCTTCAACACATTATTTCTAAATTCCGTTTGCCTCTGATAAAAATTTGAAGTCCTATTTCTTTTCCTTTCTCATCTTTTTATTTGGAGTGCTTCACACTGATACCTGTGGTCAGAACGTTAAAGTTAACTGGTGCAATATATACTACACATAACGTGTATCTACAACATACTGACACCTTGCCCCCTTTACAAAACTAGCCACGCCCCGTGTGAAATTAAATCTAACCATGGGCATCTTAGCAACTGTCCTTCCTCTCATTCTTCCTAGCTTTATTTCATTATACTATCTTCAACTTGGCCCAGATTTCCGTTCTTTGCAGCTTAGGTTCCGTCGCTCTGTGGCAGAAAAAGACAATACTTCAGCTCCACATCCTTTCCACAGCACTTCTTCACTCGCATGATATTTTAGTGTTAATGTATTGTTACACCTCAGCATTCAGAATGGGGAGATGGTAATTTTAGGTCAAGTTATAGGGAAAAGGGTATAGTTTCTAAGTTAACATATCTATCGATTTCACAAGGGCCATTAAGGTAGATAACTAATCCGGGCTTAAGAGACTAGGAAGGGAGGTTCTGTGACTTCTAACCCCATCCTCTTCCTATGTCATTAAAAACACCACATGGTATTTATTGCAAAGGATGGAACACAAATCACTCAAAGGTTAGGCAGCACACAAAGAAGGCAAGAGTTAAAGATGGACTTAGTGATATGAGATGTCGAAATGCAGCACCGGCCAATATCATATTAAAAGTGTGTGTGTGTGTGTGTGTGTGTGTGTGTGTGTACTGAGCACCGTTCGGCTGCTGCGTCACCAGGGTACAACCTGTTCTCGAGCAGGGCAGCTTGTGAGCAGACCACCGCGAACTGCACACACACACACACACACACACACACACACACAAACAATGCTTACAAGAAATCAGTATTAGAAAACATGATAAAAGAGGTAAACTGCAGTAGGCCGGTTGGATGCAACGTAGCTCCTACAAAAGTATGACTAGACCACAGTGTAGAGGCTCTACACTGTGGTCTAGACTACAAGAACGAGACAATGATGGCTGAGATGAAGGCCCTCCCCTCCACGGAAATAACTAATACAGTAGTTTCTAAAAAGTGAATGTAGAAGATTGCTAACAAAAACTATAATGTGCTACGTGACTACGTCTCAATGGTTCATTATTCAGAAAACCGATTGAGCATCCTCGCAATGCTTATTATGGCAAATGACGTAACGTGACGTCACTGCTGAAGCTCGTCTTGCCTGCTAGCGCTCCTTGAGGCGGTAGAGGGCGGACAAGGCGGGGCAGGGAGGGTGGCGGCGCCCTTCATTCATCTTCTGCACATTCCACACTCAGCCGCTATATCTTCCGGATTCCTTAGTGGACTGGGCGTCAACGTGACGCAACTACAGTGCCCGTGACATGCGCTTCTGTGCTAATACTTGTACATACCGTACATACAGCAGTCATATCCATTACAGTTTAATGTGTTGTGTACTTAAATTAACATATTTAAGCTGAAATGAAGTCAGGAGGGGCAGGGTCGAGAAGGAGACTTGCCGCTTTCTACACATTCAGGTGATGTCCTCCCTTGCTGCTGAATTTGGCGTTGCCCTTGTCACTCCTGTGCATCTGCCTTACAGGAGTGCATCATCTTCCTTATTACTTAATCTTGCAATATTCTACTAGGTTTTGTGTTTAGCAGTGGCCATAATGGGAGTGTGAAGCCGTACAGCCTTCATCTTCCACTCATAAGAACTCCGCCTACCTGCAGATTTCTCTCTGGGGCTCGTGAGTCGCGAGAAGGTCCACACGGCTGACTCTTGCTTAGCACATCTCCCAGAATGAAGCATTAACTAATGGCCATTGAGGAACATTCCTCTCAGATCACTCGCTTCTACATTTGAGTTTTTCTTACTATAACATCCATTCGTACATGTAGTGCTATTTTACTGACGCTAAACCTAGCTGTTGGCAGTGGTCATTACACACGTCAAGCATTCCACTACACCTGGGTCCATGTTTACTTTTTTTTTTTTTGCTTGTGAATAAAATTGCATGTTTATAGTATTGCCCTCTCTCATACAGCTACCATACGCTTCACAGTTAATCCAGAGTGAATGTTAGAGAGAAAAAATACGAAAAACAAAACGATTTCCGACATACAGTAGTTATGGTAAACTGCCATGGAGTCTTGCTTGTAAGTTGGTTAAGATCGCTGATAAATATAGAGCCTGTCCTAATGCCCTAATTATGTTGGCCTTACTACCAGGTCCTAATGCTCTAATTTTGTTGGCCTTGCTACCAGTATAGGAAGACTATGGTGAATCTCCAGAAGGATATATAGGGCATCAGAGGCCATATTCAGAAACTTTCTTGACCTTAAATTACTGGAAGTATGAGCTCATTTGTTCGGTCTTCACTTTTCATTCATACAGCTACCTAACACTTCACACACAATCTTGAGTGAATAATAACGAGAAAGATACGGCACTACGGCGTTATGTATGGTAAATATAAAACTGCTGTGGAGATTTGTGTAACGTTAAACTGCCAAGATCCTTTATTAACAGGAACGATGACGTACTATCACGAGCAAGAGCTTTATTTCACATCTTTCATATTTTCATTCTTCCCCGAACGTCAGAGAGCATTTTTCCCTCCCACGCTTTGTTGTCTATCTCATATTGTTCACATACAAACGCCTTTTTATGTACAGCAGTATCTTCCATCACCACAGCCAGGCGAGCGGTGTCGATCAACTTACCATCATTATAGTATTTTTAACTGTATTCTTGTTACTGTAACTGTAACATCCCATAATTTGGCACACTGGACCTTCTCTCAGGGAGAATGATAGCCAAAACTATCATTTCCCCATGTTCGCAAAGCACGAATTAGAAAAGGAGTGTCTGTAGAGAGTGAAGAACAAATTAGAAAAGGAGTGTCTGTAGAGAATGAAGCAAGTGAAAGTGTGTTTACTGTATGGTTGTCAGTGTACGCAGGCAATATGCCATCGGTAGAACGGGCAAGGAACAAGCATACGCAAACCTATGAAAGGGCATACACTACCACACCCACTTTCTGTAGGCTCCATATCCTTCGTTCTGTAGTTTTGTTAGTGAATTACAGGAGTTAGGGGTTGAGGCCGCAGACGATACGACGGCCAATGCAGACGACACCAACACCCCAAACCCCCCCAGTACCACCGGGGCCCGCCCCTCACACTGAGCGGCTGGGAACAGAAACGGCGCACCTGTATCCCTCCCCGGCTCCCCTCTTACTCCCAGGTGAGGCCCCAGAAAGGTAGCAGTCGCCGGCGCCTAGTCTCCGGCCGAAATTCCACTCGCCAGCCAAACGTGACTCCTGGCGGATTTTTATGTCCACGGTGAATCGTTTTACGCCATTAAGTAAAGTCTGGTCCACTATCAGAATATTAAATAATAAAGGCCCGTATTTCCCCATTACCACCTTGCAGATTAATAACAACATCTATGACGATCCCGTGGACGTTGCTAACATCCTCGCCAGGAGTTTTTCTCAAGTAAGTAGCTCAGCCAATTACGACCCGCGTTTTCAGCATCATAAACGCACGGCTGAGCTACGGAAATTAGACTTTGCCACAGAAGACGTAGACTCCCCGTACAACCAAGAGTTTACGCTAGATGAATTCCTCCTTGCCCTTAAATCCTGTAAAGACACCAGCCCCGGACCAGACACCATCACGTACGGTATGATCCAGCATCTTAATCAGGACAACCTGATTAAGCTGTTAGTTTTGTACAATGAGCTTTGGGCGTCTCGAACGTTCCCATACTCATGGCACTTTGCGCACGTCATACCGATACCCAAAGAGGCTGGTCGTCTTATGAATCCCACTTCATTTCGTCCTATTGTGTTGACTTCTTATCTATGTAAGGTCATGGAACGAATGGTTAATAATAGGCTCCTTTTTGTTTAGAGTCGAAGAATTTGTTAAATGATCAACAATGTGGCTTCCGTAAATACAGAAGCTCACTAGATCATTTAATGAATTTGGAGCATTGTATTGCAGAGGCTTTTGCCAATAAAGAATTCATGATAGGGGTGTTCTTGGACATCCATAAAGCCTATGACATGACATGACGACACGGTATACTAATGAAGCTCTATGCTTATGGTTTAAGAGGTAATTTGCCTATCTTTATTTCAAACTTCATAAGGGACAGAACTTTCTCTGTCAAATTACCCCGTAACGTAACATCGGATCTGTTTATCCAGGAAAACGGGGTGCCGCAGGGAAGTGTTCTTAGTCCAACTTTATTTAGTATTATGATCAATGATATTCTGTCATCAGCTTCCATCCCAAGGAATCTTAAACACTCACTCTGTGCTGACGATTGTGCAATATGGCACTCTTCCCGTAATGCACAATTTTCGGCTGGGCGGATTCAAGTAGCCCTTGATTCCGTCCACCAATGGGCCTTGCAGTGGGGATTTAAGTTTTCCGTTCCTAAGTGTGCCGCTATTGTTTTCACTAATCGTAATGTACCTAATTTGTGCTTGACTTTGGATAATCAGGCGGTACCTTTTCAAAATTCAGTAAAGTTTTTGGGTATACATTTTGATCGCAGGTTGAACTTTAAAATTCATGTTAAAAATTTGCTTGCCCGTTGTGATAAACCGTTAAATGTCCTCAAGTACCTTGCAGGTACTACTTGGGGAGCCGACAGAAAATCTTTATTAATGGTGTATAAGTCCCTTATTAGATCCAAGCTAGACTATGGCGCACAGGTGTATGGCTCGGCATCCGATGCCACGTTGAAAGGATTGGATGTGTTACAGAATAAATGTTTGCGAATGTGCCTTGGAGCCGTCCGGTGTACACGGGTAGCTCGTATGGAAGTGGAGGCAAATGTGCCTCCCCTCCGTATTCGCCACGACCACCTGGCCCTGTCCTATGGCATCCGGACGCTAAGGAAAAGTAATATCGGCAACGTGGCCTGTACCCCTCTGCGTCAATACCACCATCTTATGCGGGGGGTGCGTCGGCCACTTGCCGTTCGCCTCCACTTACTAACTCAGGAGCATGGTGTGGACCTCAGTGACTGTGACAAGTTGGTGACTAAAAATATAGCGCCTTGGGAGCCACCCGGATTTACTGTTGATGTATCATGGCTCCCAGCACCTAAGACCAAGGCGCCGGAGGCGGAGGTCCACCACTTGTTTCGTAACATCATCATTCGTCACTTGGGGTCCCACCAGTTGTACACTGATGGCTCCAAGTCGAGTGAATGTGTGGGTGCTAGTGTGTGGTCGACTGAATGTGCCCTCAGGTATCGGTTGCCGACTCATACATCTGTGTTTACCTCCGAACTTTTTGCTATTGACAAAGCCATAGACTATGCTCTCAGTTCTCGACATGACTCATTTGTCATATTTTCCGACTCAAAATCAGCCCTTCAGGCAATTGCTTCTTGTACTACGGACTCTAATGGGATCCAGGGCCGCATTATTAATAAATTGCGTTCGGGCGGCAAGTCCTTCACGCTGATCTGGGTGCCTGGTCATTGTCGTATCTACGGCAATGAGCAGGCAGACTTACTTGCAAAGTCGGCTGTAGAACTTGAGGAGACTTGGGACGTTCCTCGTGATCTACGGTCGGGTCTCTCTCTCGGAAAGAAATCAATAGATCTTCTGTGGCAAAGTCAGTGGACCAGACATAATATTCCAACATGCAAGCCGTACCTGGGCGACTGGGCTACTGCCAACCGTCCCAGTCGCCTTGAGGAAAAAGTGTTGGCACGATTACGGCTTAATGCCACCATCCTAACGCACATGAAACCATATATGGAGAGGCGATTCCCACCGCACTGTGACATCTGTGATGCGGTGTTATCTATCAGTCATATCATCCTGCGCTGTCGGCGATTTATTCGTGAACGTGCTTCGCTTATAAATTACTGCGGCGCAGCAGACGTCCCCTTCACCCTTTCCACCATCCTGGGTGATGGGGACATTGTTATGACTGATAAATTGATGGCTTTCTTGAGAGAGACCGGACTGATCAGAATGATGTGACTTTTTTACTATATGGTTATGGTTTTTACCGTCTGTAAATATGTATATATTGTACTATTAATTAGGGTTGACAGTTGACGTATTTGAAATAGTTCCTACTTCTGACTGATCTATTTCTAATATAGATGTCCCCTACATTAAACCCCGTTCCTCGCCTGACAGTCATCAGCTGATGAGTGCAAGTGTGCAATATAGAAAGGTATTGGGCATTTGCAGTCGATGGTGGTCTGTTGAGCGAGGTACTTCACTTTCTGTACATATTATGTAAATACATTATACCATCTTAGTTAAGTTGTCCTAATTAGGGCCGACAACTGACGTATATGAAAATGTTCCCGACTCGTCTGGTTCTCTTTCATATATTGATGTCCCATATATTAGGTTGTGCCTCGACTGACAGTCACCAGGTGATGAGTGCAGGTATGTAATGTAGACAGGCATTACATATCTGCAGTCGATGGTGTTCTCTTGGTCGAGGTATTTCACCATTGGTGGTTTAGCTATTTGTATCTTTAGGCTTTAGCATAGGTTAGCGATTTGTCTGATAGGGTCAGGTTAAATATAAAATAAAAACTTAAAAAAAATACAAAAATAGGGAAAAAATATTTAAAAAAATATAAACTTATAAAATAAAAACATTATATATATATGTACGTGTGTATGTAAGTGCTTGAATATGTGCATGTTTATATGCATGACTGTGTGTATGTATGTATGTATATATGTGTATATATGTCCATAAATATACATATATATATTTGCCTTAATGACCAGGGGTTTCCGCCCCAATGGTCGATAGGAAAAAAAAAAAAAACACTCGTCAGGTAAGGGGTGGAGTTTACAACTCCACGCAACGCCGCGGTATTGGCCATTGTCATACCGGGTATGGGGCAGAACCGGCCACAGTCCGTTCCCCAGTTGCATCCCCGCTACAGGGCCGCGGCACAGACGTGTGCCAGTCGGGCAGGACAGGCCACATGTCGTCCGACTCCTGTAGTCGTTCCCCCGAGAGTAGCGCCGCAGTACTGGCCACAAGCCGTACTGGGTACGAGGCAGGATCGGCAACAGTCCGTCCTTCTGCTACTAGTCATCTTAAGCTCCACGATACAGGCCATTAGCTGCAACAGAGCAACGACCCCCTGTGCCACTACGACGTCGGCCACTAGTCACGTCAGGCCAGAGGTAGAGCAGGCCACTAGCCGCCCTGGAGCTGCAGCTCCCAGTGCCACTACGACGTCGGCCATTAGTCACGTCAGGCCAGAGAAAGAGCAGGCCACTAGGTGCACTGAAGCTGTTGTCCCCTGTGCCACTACCACGTCGGCCATTAGTCACGTCAGGCCAGAGGTAGAGCAGGCCACTAGCCGCACTAAAGCTGTTGTCCCCTGTGCCACTATGACGTTGGCCATTAGTCACGTCAGGCCGGAGGTAGAGCAGGCCACAGTCCGCTTCTCTCCCACAGGAGATCCTGCAGCCAGAGAGGACCCTTCCCTCGAGCCGTGGCAAGGCCTCACCCGAGGCCTTGGTTCCCTGCAACTCTACGAGTGTGAACAGCGTCCGAAGCAGAGCCCCAGCAGACCCAGCAGCCGACGTCGGGCCCTGTCCACTACTCCCCCTGCCCGAGGTTCCCGTGTGACGACCCTGACGGCGACGCTGCCCTCCAGCCGTTGCCTTAGTCCAGCCACCCCGGGTTCCAGTACCCTGGGTCCTCAGTCACCCCAGGAGTTGCCCCGAACACCAGCGCCCGACTTACCTGTGGGCGAGACCTCTCCGAGTCTCTCCCAGACTCAACGTCAGGCCCGTCTCCTGGCTCTCTTCGGGCCGAGCCCTTAGTCCCACGACTACATGTGGGGCCCTGTCCAGGGGCGCGTCACTCTGTCCTTCCTCCGGATGGAGGAATCAATCTGCGGCCCACCAGTGATAGTGAAGCGAGTGGACTTTGCCTATGTGTGTGCTTTCTAGACCCAGATATATGTGTGTGCATTAGTTTATACCATGCGATTCCCATAGTATATTCTAGTGATAAGTGACCAGGAGCCCAGAGTGTAAGATTGGACGTGCCTAATAGTAACTTTGGCCTAATTTATATCCCGAGTGGAATCCCGCACATCCCTCAGTGAACGAAACCTCACAGTGACCAACAGAACAATAATATTATGCCGATTGTGCCATTCCCTTGTTTATTGAAACTCTCCCTCTCCAGTGCACAGGTACGCAAGTGAAACACCTCAGTGGCTAACAGAAGGAATAGATATTATTCCCATCATGCCTTCCCCTTGTGTATTAAACCTCCACCCACCCCAGTGTCCGGGCACATTATTCAGGGGATGTCTGGGCATCTCCCAATGTCCCGCTAGAATACCGCAGTCCCCCCCCCCCCCTTTCAGTCACTGCGTGGCTGACTCTACCTGAGATAGACTTCCGGCCGGCAAAGTGTCTATGACACAGGTGTTAACGTAATTTATATACCAGTGCAGTCCAGTGCTATACGAGATTGGGAAATTGTAGTAAATTCATTCCTGTGTCCTGCATCATAAGTGCATTTTATGTACCATATGTGCTGGGTAAATAATACCATATTTCTACCAGCCGGTATAGTGAAAGATTTCCAGTCAAGTAAAATCTTGTTGTTAACCCATCCCCGGCCAACCCAGCCTGTAATGTATTTGTTGATGTACTATTGTCTCTGGGAAGATATTTGTAATACATGTGTGTGACAGTCACTGCCTTGTTTTTGTGTCCAGTCCTATTTCTTAGAGTTACCGACCCGGTCTAGAATAGGGACCCGCTGTAGCCTGCGTATTTGAGGGCGAGAAACCGACCCGCAAATAAGTAGCATAAAAGTTAGGTCTGTACGATTTTATGGTATCATGTCATTACCATAAAGGAGTTTTTACTTGCTTCCGATAAATTTTTCCGGTGAGAACAGCGGTAGAGTGTGCGTTTCGCATGCTGGTGGACGCGGGTTTGCTTCCCGCCAGAGTTGTTAAAACTTTGGGAAGCGTTCACCGAGCTACTTACCGCTTTGGCGGACACAAGGGGTGCTGTGGTTAAACCAGTGTCGCATACTAGTATGCTTGCACCCAGTCGGCTTAGGCGGGCCGATTACACTTGGTTCACAGAATACACATACACACACACACGCACATACATACATACACACACGCACATACATACATACATACACACACATATACATACATACATACACACGCACACATCCAAAGCCACTACAACACACACTCACACGAGCACTTCTCACCCTACATGCAAGCTCTGCACAGCATCACATGTTGGTGGAGTAAAGATACAGACACATACTCGCAGGTAGACATAGACACATGTTGGTGGAGTAGCGTTACAGATACATACTCATCGATAGACAGACACGCAAGTCGATTTGAGCTCTTTTCTACTTGTGCTGCATTGGATTTCTCAGTTTGCTCGCTTCACTTGCTTAAACTTAACACAGTATCTTCTTTTATTGGTTGCTCTAGAGTCGCAAATAGCATACTGTGTATCATCCACGAAGGAATAGTAGGGAGGCGACATATCAGCCTTTCACTATCCGCGTGAGTGAAGCCGGTGGGCGGGGCTTGGTGGCTGGGGGGGTGAGGGAAATTGACTCAAAACATTGCGGTTTAGCAAGGCGACGCATTACATTTAATTGCTTTCTGGTGTTCACCACACACACAAATTTGGAGAAATATTATATAATATGCAAGGTATATATAAAGACATTCCTTGTCAATGATAAAGATCCCTGAAAAACCCACCAGACACCACACTATACTTAGAAAATGTAAGGTTCTTGATTTGTTCGCTCCACAGATAATCATGGTATTATTATTTAATAATTTAGTATTATTTAATAATTTAGGTTCTCATCTGCGATGGAGAGGGACTGACTCGAAACATTCAGTTTCTCAGGGCGATTTATGACATTCTATTTATTGCTTTCTGGAGTTCAAAACACACAAAATTTCTTTGAAATGTTATTTGATATACAAGTTACAAATAGAGACACTGGCATTCATTGTTAATAATCTAGATTACAGAAAAGCACACCAGTCACCTCACTGTCTTGAGGAAATGTATAGTTCTTACCCCCGGGATACCACTGATAAAGGATAGCCAAGACAGAAACCCTTGTTAGTTATTTTGTCTATATTAAACCAATGACTGATATAAAATAACTCTTACAGTATGAAAAAGATGGTCACTGAGTGGTTAGACATTACATACCTTTTAACAAATATTACAGGAACACATGGTATGTCTAGTTTATACCTGTAGCTACCTGTTAGAATTTTTGTCTATATTACACCAATGGCTGACATATAACACCTCTTACAGTGTGAAAAACTAGTCATTATTAGATATTACATACCTTTTAAATCACGTGGATAAGCTGGTTAAATAGCTTTCTTTTTTATTCACAGCCTGGTATCAAGGCCCAGCAGTCTTCCTACATACGCACCTCTACATGTCACCACTTCGGCGCTAACACCCACCGTCCATACTGAATACATGCTAGGGCTGTCTCATACAGGACTGGTGTATTGGTATTAGCGGAGGAATTTTTACATGTCGGCGGGTCTTCTGGTAGATCAGTAAAGCCTGATTTAATGAAATTCAAATCCTTAAACTGCCTGATTAAATGAAATTAAAATCCTTAAACTGCTCCCTGCCCCAGCGCGGATTTGAACCTGGGTCCATTAGGACTACAGGCCACCTCTCTACCGATTACGCCGAGTAGATTAGATTAGGTGAATTGGGTTGGGTAAGGTTAGGTCAGGGTGAGCTGGGTTAAGCTGGTTTGGGGTAAGTAAAGTTAGATGTGTTAATTTAGTGCCTGGTTAAGATAGGCTAGGCTAGGCTGGGCTAGGTGGGTTAGGTTGTTACGTTAAGCTGGGTTAGGTGATTAGGTTAGGTTAGGTTAGGCTAGGTTGCTTAGGTTATGAAGGCTAATTTCGGATAGGCTATGTGGGTTAGGTTAGGTGTTTGAGACAGCAGTATATCCTAGGTCTAGCCTACTTATCGGCCGACCGGCCACAACGCGGAAACAGCTGGTATTCTTTACTACTCCCCCCCCCAAAAAAAAGGAATATTTAGTATCAGCACCGGTGTCTAAACTGAATGCAGATTACTGGAGGTTGCCAAAGTCTTAAAAAACATCGGCCTCCAATCACTAGACCATAAATGATCAAAGAAAATGCGTGGAAAAGAACCCAACGTGACAGTTTTAAGCCCATTTCTAAGAAACCAATTCCTTATTTAACCTAGTAGTTTTACCTACGGAATGTTACAGAGTCCTGTCGACCCCTCTGCGTACTCCCAAAAGCAGAGCAAGTAGGCATGTTGAGTGGTTGCACAAAAAAATAATGAAGAGTTCCACTCTCCGCTGACGTTTGTTTTGAGTCAAAGGGGATCGGGGGGGTCTGCAGCGCGCTGGCTTCAAGTCACGTGACCTCACGCCGCCTCCTCCATTATTATACCTCCATATCATCTGTGATAATAATTCCTTCTAGGTCATTTATATTATTTTGTTGTGTTGTTTCATAACATTGCGTTACTTTTGACTTTATCTCTCTCTTCCTTTTTTACGAAGATTACGGTTTTGTCTTTATTTTGCGTTGGCCATGAGATATCTTCGACATCACGAGGGATGGTAGATATGGTAGTAATATTAATCAGTGAAACATTCCCAGGAAAGGCATGTGATTATGGCGAGGGTCCAAGTGATATTAAGACAAGGATCCAAACGATATTATGGCAAGAGTCCAAACCACATTATTGCAAGGGTACAAACATTTTGTCAAGGGTCGAAATAATAAAGGGTCCACACCACAATATGGCAAGAGTGGGTACCGCTCAACTCAGACACTGACATCCACATTCCATGCCCAAGAATCCCGGGTGGTGTTTAGTAGGACTGTAACATTACTGGGCGCTGCGGTGTAATGAATCGGCCAAATCTTGAACCCGAAAGTAGACCTTGAAGCTGATTGTTTGTATACCTACCTGACTCTCACATTCGCAGAAAGCTAGATGTGCCGGGGTGGAGTGTGCTGCTGTATTTATACGGATAACTTCCAGTGGCTTTGAAGTAGTCTTTGTAAGTTAGCAAATCGCTTTCCATCACTTTTTCCGGAAGATAGTCCCAGTAATAATTTACTATATATGCAACCAAGCGTTTTTCCTTTGCAGTCGTCAGCTTGGGGCGTGAAAAACAGGCCGACTGCTAGAAAGCACCCGACCGAAGTATGAAAATGTTGACTTTTTCATAATTGTAAATTCATTAATGATACCCAGATTCTGCGGAAATAACATTTGTTCCAGAAGATTGTATAATTCATTCATGACACCTAAATGTGAAAATAACCTGTTATTCAGGAGCACGAAGTTAGGTTTGTTGACGTTGGCAGTGGCGTTTTACAGAGGGCAATGTGTTGATTCAGACCCTGAAACTTATCCCTAAATCATTCAGGTTAATTAGGTTAGGTTAGAGCACAAAGTTAGGTTTGTTGACATAAGCAGTGGTGTCCTACAGAGGCATTTTGACCCTGAAACTCATTCATCCCCAAATTATTGTGGCTCAGCAGTAGAGTACCTGACTCGAGACAATAGGGTCGAGAGTTCGCACCGCACCCCCAGGTAGTTGCCCTGCTGGGAGAGGTTTGTGTATGGTAAGTTGCAGATCTCTGGAAGGATCGTGGGATGAGCTGTAGGGGAGCTCCTGTTAACAAATGATGAAAATTTTATGACAGGGATTAGCTTTCACATGTGTGTAATTTATTTATGATACCCAAATTCTGCAAAAATACGAGTAATATCTATGTCACTAAAGAATAGCTACCAAGTTAGGTTGGCTGACATCGGAGGTGGCATCCTCTAGAGGGCAGTGGGTTGATTCAAACTCAGTACCCAAATCTTTCCAGGTAAGTTAGGTTAAATTATGTGGTTGTCGATAGGTTGGAGGCTTAGCCATTGTAATGGCTCTTATCTTGATGTAATTAGTTTCTCCGAGTGTTTGGATTTTGTTCCCTTATTTATCTTTTTTTCTTTTTTTTTTCCCCAAGTCTTGTGTAGTAGAGCTTTCTTTTCTTCTAATCCTTCATTTTCAAACAAAAATTTTCCAATTATTTGATTTCTATATTCTTCATATGGCTGTTGTACTACCACAATTGTTCTTTTATCATAAAATTTGGCCATTCTAAGATTAGGTGTTCTAAGTCTTCATAATGTGCTCTGCACACTGGACATCTAACATTTTCATGTGTAGGCTATATCTTTTTCTATCATTCAGAGGTAAAAAGTTTGTTCTTGCAGTGTACATAGTAACTGAGCTTGGTGTATTGTCATAAAAAAGTTCCTCCCGTATTTATGTTTTCCATTCTTGGTATCTCCTTAAGCTTGCATTAATTTCTGCTTCCTCGCTCCACTTGTCTGCATTCCATACCTGTGTTCTTCTCATCAGCTGGTTTTTAGTTAATGTTTCTATTTCCTGGTGGTGTAGGTTTACCTCTTCTATGTATCTTTTCATTATCTGAATCCACATTATAGTATTTTCTTCTGTTGATCATGGCCTTTTCATCCAAAGGAACTCATTATCATCATAAACATTTTTCACATACAGTATTGAATTCTTCTATCAATAACTCTTTTCATGCTTGATGCTCCAATTTCTCCCCTTAATGTACAGTTTGGTGCATATCTGGAAGCTCCTAATTGCTGTCTGAATACTGCATTCTCTATTCTTTGTAGTTTTTCTGTTTCTTTTTCTGTCATATTTGCATTTATTCTGTGTTAGTATTTTGTTGCAGCTCTGCTGTTATTGAATGTCATATTTGCTAGTCTAGTTGTTTTCTCCATCATGTTAGTTTTGTGTGTCATAAAATAGTTCCTTGTGTTGTTGATTGTGATTCCCAGATTATTTTATCTTACATGTTACATTTATTCCTTCAGTTTCATCTAGTTTGTACTTTTATTTGTGTTTATATTGACTCCATATTTCCTGGCCACTTCTGTCATTCTTTAAATAGCCTACTTTCCGCTGCTGCTTCAACTGAATGTGCCAACAAGAGCCCATCATCAGCAAAGAACAAAATGTGTGTGTTGGCTAATTCATTGTGGAATTCTGGATTTCTATCTACCATTCATTTATAATCATATACGTTATTAACTTGAATAATAAATAATGTTGGGTAAGGTTGTGTTAGGTTATGTTAGTTTAACGAGTTAGGTCAGGTTAGTAATAGGCTGTGAACTGACTTTGGAGCCAAATAAACCTGAAAGTCTGGCATGGCAGGTAGCCACTTGTCAGTTGTCATGGTTTGCGAGTAAAACTGGTAAGTTTATGCTGTTCAAAATTATGCATTTCAGCAACTTTTAAATATTTCAATGAAAATTACTGTTACACCATAATTGAGAAAAATTGCCATTGTAAATTCAATGCACAAGAAGTGTTGAGAGCTCGTAAATATTCCTTAATGCCTTTGGATCTAGCTGTTGGTTAATGTCAGAGTAAAATAATAGTACCACCTTGATGCTCTGTCTTCAGTACTACCAACTGATTGTTCTGCAGAGAAGGTAAAGGTTTTGCTGAGGAAAGCTACCAATAACAGCATAAATGCAGTGTAATAGCTCAATATAGGGGGTAGTAGTTCATGAATGGCACAACAAATAACACCTTGGAGGCCACTCATTAACAGTACCATACCAGAGTTTTTCCAGTGTCACTTATCTGGCTACTCAGCTGGGATGGTTCTATTGAACTTCAGACTTCTGTATGAAAATACAATATTGCATGACCATGATGAACTGTACAAAATGTACGAGTTTTGTTACAGTAAATGAAGTGAGATTTGGGTTCATGTTAGTATCTCACAATTTTCCCTCTTATTGTATGACCTTCCCCCCCCCCCCCTTTTTTTATGGTACTTTTTATTTTATATTTATTTATAATTTTTCAGTACTGAAAAGATATGATACTCTGGTTTTTACAACAGTTGTTTCAGGTACTAGTAGGTAGTTGCAAATGTAAATTCATTGTCATTCATTCATCATCTAATCCTGTGTTGCCCCATGAGAAGCATATGAGCCTGGGGCTAGGCAAGTTGGTCCTGACATTTAAGATGAGAGTGACCAGCCTCAGTCATTCCTGAGTGGTATTATGTGAACAATAAACCCCAACCATCCCTTGGATACAAACCAGCCCAGGCTCAGTCTGATTGGAGTGCCTTAATTACCCTCTAAACCACCAGGCACCATAATTCTCAATTACAGTAAAAATATTAATTTTTGATGGTGGTTGGGAGTCATACCTTAAATAAGCTACTTCCGGCAAATCAGGTGCAGGTAGATCACATCAAAAATCATCAGAAAAACTTATTTCTTTCCAAATCAGTGTCACTGAAGTGGCAAATTTACCTCTTCTTTGTTATACTGATTACCCCAGTCTCTCTTCCCCTCAACTATACAGTATTACCGTATAAGCCATAAAAATTTGGCATAATAGTAAGAAATACTTGCCTGGTAAAAGATCATCGTAAGAAGTCTGTTCAGAAAGTATCTGACCTTAGGCTCTGAAAAAATAAATAGCTAACCTGTTGAGCTAGGACACTAATCCCCCTCGAAGTAGGCCCCTTCTGGCTTGACGCATGTAGCCCAGCATTCTTTCCAATGCCTGAAACATTTTTCAGAGTCGGTTTTTGGTATCTCCAGCAGGTGTTTCGCTGTGATCTCTTCTCTCGGATAAACTTTGCCCAAGATATGTTGGAGTGTGCAAATCATGATCCAGACTTTCTGAAGACTTATCACTGTAGATGAAACTTGGGTGTATTGGTACAACCCAGAAACTAAAGCAGAGTCGTCCCAGTGGAAGCACGCAGGGTCGCTTCCGTCAAAAAATGCACAACAGGTCCGCAACAAGGTGAAATACACTTGCATGTTGACTTTTTTTTTTTTCCCCAACTAACCTTGATGTTGTGCATCACTAATATGCACCAGGTCAGACTGTCAACAAACATTACTACCTCGACATTATCTGTCGTCTCTGTGATGCAGTTCAGCGGAAGAGACCAGACCTTTGAAAAGTGGCAAATTGCAAGCTGCAACATGACAGTGTCCCTGCCCATTCATTTCAACTGATTCAGAAATTTTTGGCCAAGCACAACATCCCACAGCTCTGGCAGGCTCCCTACTCACCAAATATGGCTTTGTGCGACTGTTGCTTATTCCCCAAGCTCAAAAATCCAATGAAAGGTTCCTGATGTGAAACGAGAGAAGAGATCATGATGAATGCAACGAAGCACCTACAAGAGATACCGAAAACCATAGCTGAAAAATGTTTCAGGCAGTGGAAAGAATGCTGCTGCGTGTGTCAAGCCACAAGGGGGAACTACCATAGTGTCCTAGCTCAACTGGTTAGTTATACAGTATATTCTTTTAGAGTCTAGGGTTGGCTACTTTCTGAACAGACCTCATATAGAGGTGTAAATGAGCACCAAGAGATGCAGGTTAACCCTTGCACAGTTAAAATAGTACTTTTTGGATAATAGGCAGTTACCGGTATATAAAACACATGGAAAAGATAAGAAAGTTACACAAACTTACCAGATCTAACATCCAAGACCTAACCCATTATAAGCTACTGGTAACTTAATGGATCCTAACCAGTTTTAAAGAAAGAAAAAGCTACCTGAACCTATTCTAATTAATCTAACCCTACTTAATTTAACATAAAAGACAAAAAAATCATTTCCCCCAAGATGATCATTGATTACACTGTACAGAATGCTGAGCCAGTTTATGAATGTTAAACTTATGTTTTCGTTGTTCAAAGCCCTACACAGTTTCAGTGGCTAATATTATCTATGAAAAAGAAAATATGGAATTTTCCTCAGAAAACAGTCATCACCACTGCTGGCAAGATAAAAAAAAAAAAAAAATAGTCTACAGAAATTGATCCTTAATATTTAAAACAGAATCACACTCTTAGGTGATAGGTGGTGGCAGCCATCATCCACTCACTTGATGTAGTGCTGCCTACTTTTTCCATCAACTTTATCATTCATTCTCTTCTTATTTTTTCCATCTTTCCTGTCCCTTTATTACTCCTCACTCCCTTTCAGGTGGCTTTACACTGAGTGACAAGCCAAATGGTTCTCTGTAAGCCAGGAATCCATTTACAACACTGGGTGGTAACCATATGAGTATAACCAACCCATACATGTTCTCTATGTGTCAGCAGATGGGTTGGCCGAGGGTTTAGTGCTCCTCCCCGTAAAACAACTAAGACAAACGGCTACCCCTTATGGGATTATGGAGTCTGGGTATAGATAAATAGATAGAAAACCAGTCTTATTGCTGTACTGTATTAGCTATTGTAATACAGGACATACGAGTATATACTAATTCTTGACCATCAGTCACATCAACACTTTCAGTAGTCTTAATGCTTTCAGAACATGAGAAATTTTCACTGTTTTTTTTCCTACTGCTGCTTGATTTTATATTCAGCTGAGAAGTTGCTTTTTGTCCCCAGACAGTTTAAACCGGTCTCCACTAACCCTTCTGGGACGCGAGAAATTTTACTGGTACAGTGGCTTCCCTTTTATTTTTGCTAGTGTCAGTTGATTTAGTCACCATTTGAGGGACCTCCCATCCTAATAGGGTTAACTGTTCATTCCTAGGCAACATTATTTACTACCAGTAGCTTATATCTGGTATCCCATCATCTAAATACTAAAAATAGTCACCATTCTTTGATGACAGCACATCTTAACAATGTTGTTATGACCACTGCAAGAAAATTTCTTCAGCTTAAGAAGTGACCTATTGTTATTTAAGAGTTGTGACCTATTGTCATCTAAGAGTTTTAAAATATGCTTCCATAACTTTTTGATGACTGATAGGTAGCTAATATGATGGATATCTGTTATGAAAAATACAAAAATGGAAAGTACTGTATATACAGTTAACTCAGTACCAGTGGTGTGCTTAGACAGTTTGCAGGGCAGAAGCTCTAGCTAAAAAGGGGGCATCACACCCCATACTAGCTACTACACATTCTTGAACTGCCTGATGATTATGTCACGATGACATTTATCTCTTCAAACACTAGGCCTCCTGAAATGCATATGCATTTAATCTATTGAAGGAAAGACTATCTTTTATGACACTCAGACAGTGAAAGTACTTATGGTAAGAAATGTTGATTTACATACGGTAGGCCTGTCCCAGTGACTTACCATAGTTGAAACCAGAAAAAAAGAAAAAAAAAAGAAAGAGAGACAGAGGGAGATCCATATAAGAGGGCACTTTGGCAAGACAAAAGCACAGGGACTCTAGCCCCTTTGAACCTTACGTATGCATGCCCCTGTACAGTGTGTCAATGGTCTTACCTATGAGATGGAGTCTATTCTGGGGTCTATAATTGTGAGTGAATGTGTTGTTTCATTTACAGAGCTTCTGAATGATTAAATATTTCACATTTAGTGAGATGAAAATGCTAATAAAATTACAGTTACAGGAGTGAATTATCATGGCCGAAGATTGGAAGTCATGGACCTTTCGGCAGAAAGTGATTAATCAGCTGGAGGACACCATTAGACATACTGCAGCACCCAACCAGAGAAATGCTCATGAGCTTGAGCTACAGGTATAAAACATTTTTTTTTATATGTTGTGATGTCACTTAAGTTTATTGCATGTTGCAGTATACAGTATTGTACTTTATTTTTATTTGAAATTGCCTTATTTATTAAGTTTATAATTGTACAAGTTGCCAACTTTGCAGAAGCAAATGTTGTAATGTTTTCACATGAAACCATTTTCCAGTAATAGTGCAATAACATGTAGTTATATGTGCAGGTGTTCCAGCGATCCACCAAGAAAGATGAGTACTTGGAGTTTGTTGGAAGAATCATGATGCTCCTGCATCAGAATAACAACCAGCAAGTAAATAACCCACATTTGACTGATGTGTTGACACGCCACCCTGGTCCAAGCAATCAAATGACTGGCCCAGGGGGACAAATGCCAGGAGGAATAGGACCTGGCCCAGTTGTAACTGGACCAAATAATACCATTATGCCTGGACAGCTGCCTAACATGCAAGGCCCTCCAAGAGTTGGCCAGCCTATGCCACCCAACTTACCCAATCCATCTCCAGAGATGGGCAACTGGCAAACTAACAACCGGCAGCGGCTTAATGAAGTGCAAATATCAGGGGTAAACAAGAAGCAAGGAGTAATGGTAATGCAACAGTTAGGACAACAGCCAGGAAAGATGACCCAGCTACAGATGACCATTGGTACTCAGGGTGCCACTGGCACTCCACAGATGGGACAAGTGGCAGCTGGACAGATGGTTGGTGGTGTTGGACGTGGTGCACAGACTATGCAACCACGGGTACCTTCTCCAGGGTTCCCAAGACAGGGAACCCCAAATCCCAATAGTGCCTCTCCAGTACCCCCTCTGTCTGCACCAAACAGTCAGGCTTCACCAGCATTTGTGGCCCCTTCTCCATCCTCTAGTATGGTGCCATCACCAGCTGGGGGTGGAGGTAGCAGTGGAGGAATGGGGCGAGGGGGGCCAGGGCACCTAGGGGCACCATCCCCTGGTGGTATGATTAATACTCCAGGCCAGACTCAGCAGCCATCTCCAGCGGCTCAGACTATGTCCAGCAGCCAAGTGGAAGAAGCAGCATACAGGGAAAAGGTGCGGCAACTGAGAAAGTATGTGGTACCCCTTGGTCGCATGATCCAGCGTATTGGCAATGATGATGCTGAAAAGTCAAAGAAAATGAAGCAGCTTTATGACATGCTGCAGAATCCTCAGCGTCGTATGCCAATGGAAACTCTGATCAAATGTGAAAAGGTGCTTGAAAAACTTGAAATACATAGGGATGCAGAGGCAGCAGAAGCTACGCCAGTGCCACCCAGTATGGACACATGTTCATCTAGCTTGGAAGATGTGTTGGCATCCGTGCTTAAATCTCCTTGCGCTGCACACACCCTCCATCGCACAGTGGCCCCAGCCCTGTCTGTCCTATTGGGTCCTAACTATCAGACTCAGCCAGCAAAACCCCCAAAGAGAGATAACCCCCTTCAACCACCTCCAGAAACTCCTAATATCAGTGATATTGTGCAGGGGGAGGTTGCACGTCTCAATGCCCGCTTTCGTGTTAACCTGGACTGCCAGATGCCCCCAGGCAGTGATGAGCTTACTCTTATTTGCCAGCTGGACGACCCCAACCTACCTTGTGTCCCACCTATCACACTTACAGTGCCAGCTAAATACCCTGATAAACCTCCTCGCTGTGACCTCTTACCAGTAGACTATGAGACTACCGAGTTCCTGCGTAGCGTGCGAGAGAGCATGGGAGTACGGTTACAGAACATGCCGCCTCACTGCAGTCTCACTATGCTGCTGCACAGTTGGGAAATGAGTGTACGCCAAGCATGTTCTCCAAAGACCTCTGTCACAAGTGTCATTGCCAGTGCCATGAATGTTGGCAGTGTATTTTAAAAGTAGAATCTGTTAAGCACCAGCAGAACATGGGATCTGTCCTGTAGTACTAATTTTAGCATTTAACCTTCAGTGTCATCCATACCCTGTTTCTCATGGTGACTTTGGATGGGGAAATCTGCAAGGTAATATGATATTACAGTATACTGTATATCACTCTAGCCATTTGTGTGTGGCATTTAGACTTCCTGTCTTACTGTTATCTTGTACAATATTGTGAGAGAGCAGAGGTATGCTGTAGATTTTTTCATTCCATAGAAACACAAGAAACAATAACTGTGACATTTTTTTATTTTTCAGCATCAGATTTACTGGTATTCTGTATTAGTGTCTGTACTAGTAGCAGTGCTAAGTATATTAGCTGAGAACTGATAACTCAGTTTAAGGATCAACGTATTTTATGAAAACATGAAATCTTAAACTTGGCTCCTGTACTGTACAGTAAAACCTCAATATAACGGACTTCAGTAGACCGGAATTCGCTTTTATCGGACTCAAGGAGCTACCGGACTAAACTCCTATATATCGGAAAAAGTCCGATATAGCCAGAAAGCAGCCCGGACTGCCTGACAACTTCAGCTATGTTCACCACAATAAGACAAGTAAAAGACATGTTTTTTAGCGCACAGTATAGTATTATTATACCATTTGATTAATGTACTGAAGGTATAACACAGTTCAATACTGCAATGGTGGTGAAAACCACTGATGCAATCCGGACTAATGTCTGATATATATCGGAAAAAGTCCGGATCAGCAGGGGTAAGTCTGGATGTCGCTTTTATCGGAAAATCGCATATTTCGGACTGGCCTGAGCCCCAATTAGTCCGTTATAGTGAGGTCTTACTGTATTACTGAATTTACAGTGGCTAATCCAAGTACAATCAGGATCAGGTCACCAAGTATTCCATTGAGTGTACTTTACACTTAGGGCATCTTTGTCCCTGTCCTCCCTGATATAT
The DNA here is from genome assembly GCA_018397915.1 of Birgus latro. Lineage (NCBI taxonomy): Eukaryota > Metazoa > Arthropoda > Malacostraca > Decapoda > Coenobitidae > Birgus > Birgus latro. The sequence continues at coordinate 22,008 of JAGKTI010011001.1, forward strand.
CGTATTGTTTATAAAGGCACTAACGTGCTTTCATGCCTCAGCCTTGATCACCTAATGGTGGCTTTCCATGCTGCTCGATCTCTGGCAGTCTATTCAGTCAGTCCCTTATCCCCGAGATCCCTCTTTTTTACCTCGTCCCAGGTCTTTTTCAGTCTGCCTCTCGCAACCCTTTTCCTGACGTTCACACTTCTTTTTATCTGCACCCAGTTGTTATCATCCATCCTCTCAACATGTCCAAACCATCCCAGTCTTTCCCTCCTCATCACAACACCAATATATTCCAGTCCCATCCCCTCCTCTCAACTCTTCTGTGGTAATCCTAGACCCGCCAGGCCCCGCATTCAAAGATGCACTACACGTCCATCTCTCATTGTCTACATTTGAGCCTTTGAATGTCCTCTTCATTTACTGACCAAGCCTCACTACCATACAGCATTACATTTCTGACACATGATGCATATAAAGATTCCTTTTCACAGAGGGAGAGCACTCTCAACATCAGGAGAGGCAACGGCTACCTGAAATTACTCCGACCACTTCTTACCCTAGCCACAGAGCTAACTCCACACCCCCACCTTCTGCACATGACATGCCCCCCAAATAACAAAACTATTCCATACACTCAAGACTCACCAACAAGATCAATCCTGATTTCGTGTGTGCAGTGTGTCAGGAGAGCTTGTAGAAATTGTCAGGCGTGAAAGGACTGATCTTGCTGGAGTCTCTTGAGTGTATGGAGGAGTTTTGTTATTTGGGGGACATGTTATGTGCAGGAGATGGGCCTGGAGCTAGCTGTATGGTTAGGGTAAAGAGTAGTTGGAGGAAGTTTAGGAAACTAATGCTTCTCCTAACACTGAGGGGGATCTCCCTCTGTACTAAGGGATCTGTGTATGCAGCATGTGTTAGGTATGTAATGCTGTTTGGTAGTGAGACCTGGGCAGTAAAGAAAGAGGATATTTGTATGCTCAAATGTACAGAAATGGCGATGATTACATGGCTGTTAGTGCATCCTCGAATGCAAAGCCCGAGGAGGGTGGGCTAGGATTATGACTGAAAAGTTGAGAGGAAGGCTGGGACTTGAATATAATGGTGTTGGGATGAGTAGGGGTAAACTGAGATGCTTTGGGCACACTGAGAGGATGACAATTGGGGGAAGAAAGTGAGAAGTGTGAATGTTGGGGGTAAGGCTGTGAGTGGCAGAACAAAAAAGGCTTGAGACAAGGCAGACACATGCAAGCATGTTGGAACCTTTATAAACGATATGATGTGATATGATCCTGTGATTTATTTGATTGAAGGGTTCTTTTCATTCCTATAAAAGAAGTTCATTTTTGTCAAAATGATAGGAAGTTTGCTGTGTAGCATTCAGTGCCTGTCACCTTCCATCATCACAGTTGTGTTTCACCATACCTCATCTTCCTGGTTAATTTTCCTTTTTTGTGTTCCAGTATTTTATTAAATTGTATGGTTTTTATACCATTCAGTGAAAGATTTAGTTTATGTGTTAAATGACCAGAAGTGTAATGCACACTGTGTTAATGGTGTTGCCATTTGTTACCATGGTTGTACTCTCCCTGTTGTTGGAGAGGGATTACTGTAATTAAACATATAGTTTATGTTGTTTTATAATGTAGATGTTCCGATGATTCCATTCTAATGCCTTAAACAGTATTATGGATATACTGTATTTTTACATAACTAGTGATGTTGGTTAATCTCATTAGTATGATTACACTTTGTTTATGCCCACTACCATCAGACAAATTCGACTTAGGGGAGACCCCTTGGAGTGAAGCTATAAGGAACAATCTCCATTAACCCCTTCAGTTTTTTTTTTTCCCCCAGACAATTTTCTCGAGCCTTCAGGAAATGTATGATGATAGATAAAGGAAAACAAAGTATTGTTTTTCATTGTAAGTAAACTCCATCAATTTTTAGTTTTTCCAGCCTATTCCAGGCAATTCAGTCCCATGAATCACCAAAAAAACAAATGTGTTAATCATCTGTAATTTTTAGTATGGTATGGTAGTCTTTCCCATGCCTTCAGTAACCCCTTCATAATTGTTTATAATTACCTTAATGTCAGAAAATGTTCCAGAATGCACTCATTCACTTATTAAAATACACTTTTGCCCCTCCTCCTGAATACACATATGTTGGTTTTATTAGTCTATCTTGCAGACACCTCAATCCCGTAAGGGGTGGCCACAACAAATCGCCTCCATATCACCCTGTCCCCCGCCATTTCCTTGCCCTGCTCCCAGCTCTCACCCCCCCTCTCTCATGTACCTTTCCATTCCATCCCTCCATCTCATCCTTGGCCTCCCCCTCCCTCTCCCCCCCCTCCACCTCTCATATACACTCTCATCATCAGTCTCACTCTCTCCATCCTCTCCACATGGCCAAACCACCTCAGTGTATTTCTCTTAATGCTTCCTATTACATCCACATCCACACCACAACGCTCCTTCACTTCTTCATTTGTCAGTCTGTCTCTCCATGTGACTCCACATGCTCCTCTTCTCATTTCCATTGCTCTTACTTTTGACTTCTGTCATTGCCAAGAATATACAGTATTGTAATGGTAAAGCCAGGTGCCTTGATCCCAGAAAGGATGGCCACAACTAAATCACCTCCATGTCACCCTGTCCTCTGTTATCGGACTGCATTTTCTTCAGTTCAGATGCCTTAATCCCAGAAGAGATGCCAAAAAATAAATAAATAAATAAATAATTAAAAAAATAACCATGTCACCCTGTCCCCTGCTATCAGACGTCTTCTCAACGGTTCAAACCATCCTCACTCATGCCTCTTTCCAACCTATCCCCCTATCTCATCCTCAGTCTCCCTATCTGCCTTTCCCCTTCCACCTCACTCAGACTTTTTTTGTTAATCTCTTTTTCTATTCTCACCACAAGGCCAAACCATCTCAAAGTACTTCACCCTAACTTTCCAGTACATACACATCAATGCTGCAACACTCCTGTCTTCCTCATTTATCTGTCTGTAACTTCAGATGAAACTGTGTTGTTGAGTGAAGATGAAGGGGAGCTGCAAGGCTTGGTAGATGAGTTTGGGAGAGTGTGTAAGAAACGGAATCTAAAGGTGAATGTAGGGAAGAGTAAAGTGATGGTCTTCGAGAGAAGTGAAGCCAGTGAATGTACAGTGAGATTGGATGGGAAGGATATGGAGAATGTGAGTGCATTTAAGTACCTGGGTAGTATGATGAGTAAGGATGGAAGTCTGGAGGGTGAAGTGCTTGAAAGGGTGCAGCAGGGAAGGAAGGTTGCTGGTTTGTTGAAAGCAGTGATAAGAAACAGGGAAGTGAGAATGGAAGTGAAAAAGTTGTTACATGACAGTATTGTGATACCAACTCTAACATATGGAAGTGAAGCTTGGACCCTGTTGGAAGGACAGAAGTCAAGAGTGAGAGCAATGGAAATGAGTTATTTGAGAGGAGCATATGGAGTCACATGGAGAGAGACTAACAAATGAGGAAGTGAAGGAGCATTGTGGTGTGGATGTGGACGTGATAGGAAGCATTAGGAGAAACACGTTAAGGTGGTTTGGGCACGTGGAGAGGATGGAGAGTGAAAGACTGACGAGGAGAGTGTATGTGAGTGAGGTGGAGGTGGGGGAGAGGGAGGGGGAGGCTGAGGATGGGATGGAGTGGAGAGGTACACGAGAGAGGGGGGGGTGAGTTGGGAGTGGGGTAGTGAAATGGTGGGGGACAGAGCGACATGGAGGCAATTTGTTTGTGGCCACCCCGTGCGGGATTGAGGCGTCTGGCAATAGATAGATAGAACTTCACATTTGCCACTCAGTTCATATCCACTCTTTTTACTCTTGACTTGTATCCTTCCAAGAGACCAACCATCACTTCCATAAGTAGGGTTGGGATCACATTCAACACCTTTACTTCCATGCTCACTTCCCTATTGCATATCACTGTTCTCAGTGTACCTGCAAATTCTCTTTCCTGCTGTATACATTCTTGCACCATCCCTTCCTTATCACAGTGTAAGTAATATACAGTCATCTCACTCTTGGTTCAAATTTTGAGGCAGTCACCATATGACGTCACAGGGTCCTGCAGCCGTCAGTTGGCTCAAGGTAGCGGCAGGAAGCAGATGTTTCTTCCCCCAGTCTCTTCTCACTCGTGTGGGAAGCTCTGACGTGTGGCATTTGAAAAAATGCCATTTTAAATATGGAATAATTTCCAAAGCTAAAGAGGTCAAAATTAGCTTTAAAAGTTTACCTTTATCAAAGAATATTAAAGATTATAAAGTTATATAAAATGTATAATAATGACATTTGAAGTAAATTATCCAACCACGGTGTACACTTATGTCTGCATGTTACTGTATTAATACATGCCTGCATTTGCTCCATACATCACTCATCATTTTATAAAACTTTATAATCAAATTTAATTTTCTTTGATAATGGTAAACTTTATAAGCTAACTTTGACCTCTTTAGCTTTGAAAATTATTCCATATTTAAACTGGCTGCTTATATTGCAAGCAGTTTACAAATGTAAATTCTTTACTGTATATATGTGTTAAAATAAGAAGAGCTGTAGATTTACCACACCTGAATGTTGCATTAACCAATGAGCAGCCTTAATGCAAACGTTTCTTGGCTCCAGCCAGCAGAGTGGAGTGAACTGGGTATACTTGTCACACTTGAGTTATCCCTTTACTTCTTGTTTTCTCTCTGTGACAGACCTTGTGACGTCATCCTCCTGCGCATGAGATGACTGTATATTACTGTGTTCCTTATCACACTGCCTAAATATTCAACCACTTAACCGCGGGCCGTCACTTTCGTGACGCTCGGTGGCAAGGGCTCGAGCCGTGGACCGTCAGTTGGGTGCCTCTATTCTTTTTAAGTAGCCAGGGCTTTTAAGATATAAATACAGTAATCCCTCTAATATTCGGACGTCCAATACTCGTATATACTCACTATTCGGTTATTCTGGCCTGCCCAACTCTCAAAATGCAAAAAAATCCGAAAAAAATCGATTAATTTTCGATTTTTTGGGACCGTGTCAGTTTGAATTTCCCACGCGAGCCGATCTGCTCTGTTTACACTCGTGGCACCACTATCGGTTGCCATTTTACCCACTTCCCTCCTCCCTCGTGAACAACTCCGAAAATGGCGGCCGAAGTGATTGCTTTTGTGGTGATACCCTACCTCCTACAGTGCTTGATACTGCTCTTCACCTTCTTCATCATGTGTGTGATGATGGCCCCCGCCTCCTGAGAAGAGGAAGAAAGTGGTTCTGACTCTGGAGAAG
>JAGKTI010011002.1:0-27307 GCA_018397915.1 Birgus latro
ATAATTTCTATTTTATTCACAAGCCAGACATCATTTGCATCTCGGTGTGTGACTTCTTCACACTAGCAATCCAGATAAACCTTAACTGGTCTGGCAACAGCAACCAACTTCTAAACCATATCCCTCGCCCAAGGTAACATAATATAGAATTCAAACCGAACTCAACACTGATCCTACGTTCTTCCGCCATTCATCCTCACCCATATCCGACATCTTCTACCTCCTTCCTTCTCTCCTACATCCTTCCACTCCGACATGTACATAATATGACATACTTAATTCCCGACGGCCGGGGAAAGAGGGGTGGGTTGTATAACCTATAACCATTTGATTTTCATAACAATGAATATAAAGTAATTTTTATGGTTTTCCTTCAGTTAGTATTTTTTTCTTTGGCTACTCAGCCCTTTAAGGGCCATGTCTAGGAGGTCTGACTCACCACTCTGCAAGACACCAGCAAGAGTCAAGGTGCGCCTGCCAGTCATATTTCTATCCGGTTTTACTGTACTGCACCATTTAAATGACAGTTACGAGTGTTTTTATTCACTGCATTCCATATCTTTAAGCTAAACAAGAATATCACTGTATACCTTGTATTTGTAAATTTTAACTTCTTACTAGTCCTTAGGTATGTTATCAGTTGCGTGTTAATCTGGATTATTTTATCATCAATTACGTGTTCATCTGGATTATTTTATCATCAATTACGTGTTCATCTCGATTATTTTGTGGTAATGTACTAATCTTAATAGACATTCGTGCACTTCTAGTGTAAATTGCCGCCGATGAATATTATGGAGAATGATTGTTATAAGGACACATGTTTTAGCTAAAATACTGAAAAATAAAATCTTCACAAATCACGACTGATGTTAGCTACTTGAGGCAGCAGTACATTGATGCATCTAAGACGAGCACCGGCAGATCTAACTTCGCCTGATAACACCCTAACACCTGCCTTCCCTGTTTCAAGAGCCATATCTACTTGCTTCGCCACCACTCTCCAATGTAAGCACACACACACACACACACACAGTTAGCATATTATACTGCTATTTTTACCAGCATCGGCCAATACTGCTGGCATTTTGGTCAAGAAACTTCTTTTTGTTTTATGAATAAAACGAATGTGTTATTTGACTCACTAGAAACATTTTCACAGCAGTTATAGGGTACCATTACCACTGCTCTTTTAGTGTAGTAGTTTGCGACGCCCATCATTCACTCACTCGATGCAGGTGACTCTGCACTGAGTGACAAACCAAATGGCTTACTGTAACCCACGAAACCATCTACCAAGATGGAGGAAAAGCTTATAACCAAATGACGACTGGTGGTCTAGTGAGTTCAGGCACCCTAACCAGATGGGGCCAGCAAGGGTTCACGGTCTTGGGGTTTTTGTATTCTATTCGTCATATAATGCCACTCATGGACGAGTGTGGCAGATCATCGTCGGCATAAATGTCTGGACTGAGTAACTAATTCTAAGGCCCCCAACGCTCTCGATGTGGCACAGAATAACTGAACGATAAATGGATGGATGATTCCTACATCTATCTATCTATATACCTAGGCTGCTTCCCCCAAGAAAAGGGAGGTAGCCGAGACAGGTCAACACACTACCAATTTACTCATCCACTCATACACATTCATTCGCATCTTAGCCCCAAAGGGGAGAAGGGACAGATCCTCACCGCACCACACCGCACGAGGGTCAACCACGCAGTGCAGTCAGTGACATCCGCAGCAGGGCCCGACAGCAAAGCTGGTTTACCCCTCCCACATCATAATGGATCCAGCCCCTTACCTGCACCTGACCTGATCAGCTGATAAGACAAAATGCAGGAGAATATCCTCTCAGGGCTGCGTCATCATGTATTCATTCACAATTTCTCTCCATTCATTTCTATCACCCACAGCCACTCTTCCTTGCTCAACAGACAACCCTCTCGCATCCAACGCTCTCTTCACACTGTCCATCCATCCTATTCGTGGTCTTCCTCTCAGCCTTACGCCTCTCACATCAGATCTAGTTATCTTTTTCACCAATCGCTCATCATCCATTCTCTCCATATGCCCAAACCATCGCAACACCCTCTGTTCAACTCGATCAGCCATCTCCCGAACAATTCCAGTTCTCCTTCGCACTTCATCATTTCTCACTCGATCCATACGCGTTACACCACACATACTCCTCAGACACCTCATCTCCATTACATTCAAACTTTTCCTCTCTGCTACACCCATATTCCATGTTTCAGCCCCATATAATGCAGTCGGTACCACAACACCCTCATACAGCCTTCTCTTTACATCCATTCTGAGTGAACGACATCCAAACACTTTTTTCATTCCTCCTAGCACCTTTCCAACTTCATTCATTCTAAACTTCACTTCTGCATCTATTCTTCCATCCGCAGCAACATGTGACCCTAAGTACTTAAAACACTCAACCTCCTCAAGCAACTCACCATTCAAAACTATAATCATCCTCCTACCATCTATCAACCTCGTACACTTCATCAGTTTACTCTTATTCTCATTTATTTTCAGTTTCCTCCTTTCACACGCCCTTCCAAACTCCTCTACCAACTGTCTCAATCTCTCCTCTGAATCAGCCACCAGTGCAGTATCATCCGCAAACAGCAGCTGCTTCAGATTCCACTCTCTACCATCATTCACCAGACTCAGTCCTCCATCTAACACTCTTGCATTCACCTCCCTTACAACACCATCCATATAAATATTAAACAACCAAGGCGACATCACACATCCCTGCCGCAGCCCCACTTTCACGGGAAACCAATCACTCACAGTATTTCCCACTCTTACACACACTCTACTATTTACATAAAAACTTTTCACTCCTTTTAGTAACCTGCCATCAAGCCCATTCAATCTTAAAACATTCCACAAAGCCTCCCTATCAATTCTATCATATGCTTTCTCTAAATCCATGAATGCCCAAAACACATCCTTACCTTTCGCTAAATACTTTTCACACACCTGTCTCACAGCGAACACCTGATCTACACATCCCCTCCCTCTCCTAAAGCCACACTGCTCATCACCAATCACTCCCTCTGTACCCTCTCTAACTCTCTTAATTAACACTCTACCATACACCTTACCTACCACACTCAACAGACTTATACCTCTAAAACTAGTACATTCATACTTATCACCCTTACCTTTATATAATGGGACCACACAAGCACTTGCCCAGTCAATTGGCACCATACCTTGCACAAAGCACACATTCAACAATCTTACTAACCAGTCAACAATAGTTGCTCCACCACATTTCAGGCATTCCACAGCACACCCATCCATACCTGCAGCTTTCCCTGTTTTCATCTGCTTTACTGCCTCTTGCACTTCCTCCATCGTAATCAAGGATTCATTCAACTCTCCCAACACATCTATTCCTTGCACCCTTCCATCTGCCACAATCTCAGCCTCCCTTTCCTCCTCTACATTCAACAATCTTTCAAAGTACTCCGCCCATCTCTTCCTTACTGCATCCATCTCAATTAACATCCTTCCATCCTCTGCTTTTACTCACTCCTCCTTCCCAGACTCTCCCTTTCGCACCCTTTTCACCTCCTTCCAAAACATTTTCTTATTCTCCTGAAAATTCTCAGTCATCCGCCTACCCCACCTCTCATCTGCTGCCACTTTAGCACCACGCACAACCCTTGTCGCCCTATTCCTCTTTTCCTTATACCTCTCATATGACACCTCATCCCTCCTCTGCAACCACACTTCATATGCATGTCTCTTCTCACCCACAGCCATACTTACTTCCTTGCACCACCATTCACTTCCCTTCCTTACACCACCACCCACTCGTCTCACACCACACACCTCTTCTGCATGCCCCACCACAGCACTCTTAAACAACTGCCATTCCTCCTCCACACTGCCACTCTCCTGATCTTTCACTGCATTCCACTGATCTCTCAATTTCTCCTGATACTCTATCATTTTCTCTCTTTTATCCAACTCACTCACTTTCAAAACCTCCCTGCCACACCTAACTCTCCTAGCTCTCACCCATCTCTTACCTACTCTCAACTTTCCCTCCACCAGGTAATGGTCAGACATACCTCCACCCTCCCCTCTCAAAACTCTCACATCCAACAATCTTCCTATTACATTCCTGGAAACAACCACATAGTCCATCAATGCTCTGTCAGCAACCCTTCCACCCTCCTGTCTCACCCATGTATACTTATAAATATCTTTCTTCTCAAACAAGGTATTCCCAATCACCATCTCTCGCTCAACACACACACCTATCATTCGTTCCCCATTTTCATTTCTTCCAGGCACACCATGCATACCAACTACACCTTCAACTGCTACATTTCCCACTCTAGCATTCAGATCCCCCATCATTACCACATTCACATTCAATCCAAAGCTCTGCAAACACTCATCAACATCATTCCAGAAAGACTCCTTCTCTTCTTCATCCCTTTCACTACCAGGCCCATATGCACTCACAAATACCCACAACTCACGTTCAAATTTCGCTTTCACCCACATCAGTCTCGATGACACCTCTTTCCATTCAATCACACACTGCTGTACTTCTGGGCTCACTAACAAGGCCACACCTTCTCTTGCCCTTCCTCTATCAACACCTGACAATCTTCCATTCACACTTCCAAATGTAGACTCACCTTTCCCTTTCATCTTTGTTTCACTCAAAGCTAACACATCCAACTTTCTTCTCACAAACATTCTCCCAATCTCCTCCCTTTTAGCCTCAATCGTACTACAACCACGCACATTCATAGACCCAACCTTCAGGGTACGGGGATAACTCGATCCCCCATCCCTTTCTCTGGCCTGTCTCTTTTTAGGAACTAAAAAATAGAGGAGGGGGTCCCTAGTCCCCTCACCCCGCCCCTTTTAGTCGCCTTTTACGACACGCAGGGAATACGGTGGCGGAATTCTTCCTAACACAATCTGGCCGCAGAGTAGTAGTACCACCCATAGTGCGGCCAGATTATGTCCCCCCCCCCGCCACAGGAAACGTTTAAAGAAATTATACACAATCTCGAATTTACTAATGTGTGTGTGTGTGTGTGTGTGTGTGTTTGAAGCTTATAATGTCTAAGCGAGTGCGAGGACAACTTACTTCAGCCGAAATTCACTTAAGAGTGTTAAGAAACGCTCAGCTGTAAAAAAAAGTATCCCTCACCATTGTGGGCTACTATCGCCATTTGGGGAGATCTCTAACAGCATTAAGGTGTGAAATATTACGTCTATTTCCTAGTGTTGTGTTTATATTAACCATTTGTCTTCTGTATTACTAATCTAAACTGTAACATTATCGCACGCAAGCATAGGTGTATTAAATGTCACGGTGTAGCTAATCCCTTGCCTTTCTGCCTTTCCGTCTCTTTTTACTCGAGATCCATACCCGTTTTTCTGCCTACTCAATCCACGCTCCATCCTCCCACTATTCTAAATATATCTTGACGACCCTCTCCCCCTCACCTGGTGTGCGTGTACCCAGAGAGAGAAGGAGAGAGAGAGAGAGAGAGAGAGAAGAAATAATCACACATTTAATTTTTCATGCTTATGGAATTGATGTTTCCTGAGCATTGTTTTCGATACTGTGGTAATATTTTCTTTCTTTCTTTTTTCTGAAAAATTACATTTAAACTTTACGGTCATATCATAACAGGATTAGTGTACTGCAAATTGCAAAATGGTGGTAGCGTGACAGGGTAACGTGACGCCGGAATTTCGGAATGTGTGATTTAGGTGTTATCAGGCGGCGTTGCATCAAACAGCACCGGCCTCTACACACTGCTGGCAGACTTGCATAAGGTCAACCAGTAGGCGGCCAACACCTCCGTCTGTCATGTGTTGCCAGTTCGTAAGTTACCAGTCTCACACAGAACAGTGAATAAATAAGGAGAGTCAATCAACTTATAATTGAAGTATAATATGGGTTATTTCCATCCATAAGGTTTTGCCTTAAGTAAAGAACGACGCTGGAGAGATAACAGTTGTGCATGGGTGATTCACAATACTAAAATGCCGCACGAGAGACAGTGAGTTTCCGACTCATAATTATTGCTCCAGTTGAGGTTTAAGAAGAGTTATCTATACAAAGAAAATAAGCTGTAAGTTATTCATAGTTCGCTTCATTTATTTGCTATGTAAGCAAATCACGATTTATACATAAATATATGAAAATCATACATTTATCACAGGAATTAGATTGCCGTAGTGGCACCCCACCTGTATTCCGATAGCAACCAGCGACAACTGATCTATACAGTCATTCGTCTATCAAGGCGCTAATTAAATTCAGAGCGCTGATTAAACTGAAATTATCAAGAAGCCCACACAAAGACAATTATTTGACAATTATGCCGATACTGATGAACATCACAGTAGAATGCAGGGAATGTGGGTCAGGACACATTAGGGTGGCTGAAACTCATAATAAAAATAATCGTGCTTAAGTCATGGCTGGGGTTCAGGAATAAAACTGAAGCATCATACTGGGAAAATTATAACACCTATTTATAATTAGTTACTATTAAGAAAGATTCGGTGGAGAAAATATCATACATAAATCATGTTCACAACCGCTAATGTTTAAGTTTTAGTAAAGAGATAACATTCAAGTAGCAATAATAGATCTGGTCAGGTATATCTATCAGCCTCAGGCAAACAGTTGCTCCTACAGGGCTGAACTATGCAGTAAATCCACGTTCCCTTGCGACGGACAGCGCATTGCAGTGGGGAGGCGTGGGGAAGAGTGTGGAAGTTTGGTTATCGGATGGACGCCGCATTTGCGTCTCTTCAGTCAATGTGGCACCATAATAGGCTCTCCATTATCCCGTTATTTGGTTATATGGTTACCACCCAACGTTTTAAATGGTTTCTTTGGTTACAGGAAACCCATTACGCTTTTCACTCAGTGTAGAGTCACCAAAGGATGGAATAAGGCACCACTACATCAAATAAGTGGATGATGATCGCCATCACCTACCACTTAAGTTGTTGCTGAGCAGTCTTGGTCTGTCTTGCCAAGCACACCATCACCACAAGCAAGCAAGCAACCGTTCTGAAGGGCCATCCGGGCAGTGAACCTGTTACATCGCGGTGGGCATGCGCGGTGAAAGCATGGAGGTTTGATTCCCGGTTGGACGCCGCATTTGCTCCTCAACACCCAGTTAACAGGAGAACCGTTGAAACACCGTCTTTCTTTTCCAGGAGCTTGTGCGCTAAGAAATGTGTGTGTGTGTGTGTGTGTGTGTGTGTGTGTGTTCTTACCTGATTGTTCTTACCTGATTGTATCTTTACAGGAATGAGTCAAGCTCGTACTGTTCCGTGTCTTAAACCATTTTCATCATACATCACCTTAAATTTATGAATTGTTTTGGCACATACTATTTCATTCGGTAGTGCATTCCACTGATCACTTGCCCTATTTGGGGAACTAAATTTCCTTACGTCTTTATTGCCCCTTTTTATGCAGTTCTTTTGCAGTGTCCTCTTGCTGATGCTTCCCCATAGGTTATATATTCATTTATGTCTATTTTCTACTTCCTTGATATGCATTTATTTAGCATAATCATGTCTCCTCTTTTTCTTCTTTCCTGTAGTGTTGGCAGATTCAGTTTTTCTAGTCTTTCTTCGTAGCTTAGATCCCTTAAGCTGGGTACTCACCTTGTAGCAGTCCTTTGAACTTTTTCAATCTTATCTATGTGTTTCTTGAGATGAGGATTCCAGACTACTGATGCATACTCCAGGGTTGGTCTGATGAGAGATGTTATTAACTTCCTCAGCATGTCTTCATTTATGTATGTGAATGCTGTTTTCATATTTGCAAGCAGCGTATACATGTTCCATACCTTCTCACTTATGTGGTCAGCCGGAGATAGTCTGTTATTGATAATCACACCTAAGTCCTTCTCTCTTTCTGATATGTGTAGGGTTTTACATCCTAACTTATAATCCCAATCTGATCTTTTCCCACTTCTACCAAACTTGATTACATGACACTTGTCCACATTGAATTCCATTTGCCATGTATTACTCCATTCATGAAGTTTATTTAATTCTTCCTGTAGCTCTTTACATGAGTCTGTGTTAATAATTCACCTTTGTGTTTTTGCATCATCAGCAAACACATTTAAATAGCTTTCATTTCCAATATTACTATCCATGTCATTTATATACACTAAAAACGTAATTGGTGCCAGCACTGAGACCTGTGGAACTCCACTAGTCACTTCCCTCCATGATGAGTAATTTCCCCTTTCTTGGGGGAAGCAGCCTAGGTATATAGATAGATAGATTGTTCTCATTTAAGTTTTTCTGGGAAAATCTTGCATCCAACAGTATAGTTTGCCTCGGATTCCTCCTTGATGGTACAGTTTCCATAAGAGTCTTTGGTGCGGTACTCTGTCAAATGCTTTCTTGAAAGCTAGATAGATACTGTCCACACATCCTTCTCTTTTCTGTAATGTTTCTGCAGCTCTGTCATAGTAGCCTAATAGATTAGTAACAAATGTTTTTTTCTTTTCTGAAACCAAACTGTCTTTCTGTTATTATATTGTGTTCTTCTAGATGGTTTATCCAAACTTTTCTTATCAGCTTTTCCAGTATCTTGCTTACTACACTGGTTAGTGATTCTGGTCGATAGTTGAGTGGATTTTGTCTAATCTCTTTCTTGAATAAGGGAACAATGTTTGCTTTCTTCCAAATATCAGGTAGCTTACCTTGGCCCAAGGATTCCTTGAATATTAAAGATAATGGTCTACTTAAGTCCTTTGCACATTCATGTAGCACCCAACACGAAATTTAATCTGGACCATTTGCTTTTCCTTTGTCTAATTTACGTAAGTCTTCCTGTATTTCTTTTTCTGATATTTGTATATCTGGTAATATGTTTGGGCATGCATGTTCCATATCATCCCTCTCAAAATTATTTTCTTCTGTAAAAACTGATTGGAAATTCTTATTTAGTGCTTCACAAATATCTTTCTCTTGTGTATAGAGGATCCCTTCATCCGTAATGGAATGTATTTTTCTTTTACTTTGGTTTTGCTTCGGATGTATCTGTAAAAAAAAATTCGGTGTGTGTGTGTGTGTGTGTGTGTGTGTGTGTGTGTGTGTGTGCAGAATAAGTTGTCTTGTGGTGGATTTATCTATTCTGTTGTTCTTTTGTAAAATAAATTGTGACAATATGATATACCGTACATATTCTTTTTTCTGGCAGTACTAAGTATTTTGGTGTAGGCAAGTCCTTGGTTTTTCCTATACAACTGGTCTATTTACTCTTCTCCAGCACCAAACCCTGTCATCCCCCCCCCCCCCGGCATCATCCTAAAACTCCCCTGACTGCCCTTCCTCCCTCGCCACTCAAGACTGGAAACGTGAGTCTGCCAACTCAAGGTTCGCATTCAGAAGATGGGATTGACAGCACTGACTGTAACAGGTGGCAGTGCGGGAGGGTGTACCATACACCTCCACATGTCATCACTTTGGCGCTAACACTGACTGTAACAAGTGGGAGTGTGGGAGGGGGTACATAGGGCTACTGGGTCTCATGGAACAGACTCTTAAGCCAATGCCCTGAGTCGTGCACATGGAAATAAATATATAACAAAATATAAATAAAATAAATCTAAAGATAGCTCAAGCAATGATAAAGTCTCTAAACACTGCTAAAGCTGTGGAAAAATATATACAACGTTAAATGGAAGTAGGATTTACAGTGGATGTGGCGGGAAAAATGCAAAACAGGCAAGCTAAGAGGACACAGTGGGCTGTAATTTCGTTGACAAGGGAGAATTCGAAGCATTTTTTCCTTGCGAATTACCTTTCATTGTACGCTTGGATATTCTCTTTTATATTACCTTCCTCTTAACCCTTCGTTAGTCCTGTGGGGTATTCAAACGTGGTTAATCCGGTGGGGCGTTACAACACCCCAGTACAAAAATACATGTAGTGTTACTAACTTAAATATATTCATACTGCCGCTTCAGCATATCTCTGCAATCACTAATGAAAAGACTGAATGCCTTGTAGGTGGTTTATTAATTTATAATAATCAAATACAATAAATTATAATATCAGCAAGAGAATAACAAATGGACTCATATCTCATTTGTTAGGTAAACACGCACAGGAAAATACAATTTGTGATTTTTAAAATTAGTATAATGATAAACAATAAGCAAAAATAATATTTAAAAAAAAAAAACAATCTATATCACAGTATGATCTAAAGGGTAATTTTGAGGGGGTGACGGGACACCCCAATGGGGGGGGAGAGGTGCCCCTCTCTCTTTCTCACTATAGGAGAGGCAGGACTAAACCAATCCACCTGCACCCTCCCCTCACTGAATCAGGAGAGTACTGGAACGGAGAAAAATATTCGAATTACCGGCTAGGAAATACGAGGTTTAAAAAAAATCTGGGATGCCAAAACACCCCACCTGACTAACGAAGGGTTAATATCGATATGGCTTTCGTCAGTAAAATACACGAGAGTGTTAAGATGTTCTAGGAAAAATAGTTCGCTTAGGAAGAGGTGCTGCGAAATCTCCTAAGCTAATGAGAATGCCTTGCCGTATCATCACTACCTTTTTTTCCCCCACGTTATAAATGAAATGGGTTGATTAAAAAAACAGGAACATCTGCACAGGTGAAAGATGCGGAAGCTTCAGGGCCCTTTGGCTAATGCCCTTGATGTGGTGTGGGGAGTAATTTGTGGTGTGGTGTGAGAGGGTGGTACGGTGTGCTGTGTTGCTGTGTAATGAAGAATGAATGTGGGTTTCACAGCCGTTTCTGCCTCAGTGTCGTGTGACATGGTAGTATGATGTGGTGTGCCGTGATGAGTTGTGGCTTCGCTAAAGTCTGCGGGAAACAATTATTTTGGGTCCGACAATCGTTAGTGGGAGACAGACGGATACAGCCTGTCAGGGGAAATTTATGTTTTTCAAAGGGATAATGATATTGTATAACTCGTGTATACAATATCATTATCCCTTTGAAAAACATAAATTTCCCCTGACATCTGGTGACCTCATTCCAGGATAAGCTCCTAGCTTGGAATTATTATTACCGAATCACTTACTCACTTTTACTTATCAGTCTCAGTTGTCACTCAGTCTCAAACTAAGCACGATGGAATCCAGTGCATTCGTGCAAGAAGCTAAGGATATGGGGCTTACTAACCCCCAGGAAATTCGAGATTATGTCCTATTGCGCTTCAATTACGAGCAGCAACATGAAAATGCCGCCCGTGAAGAGCGGAAAATTCAGCGTGAGCATGAGAAAGAACTACGTGAGTACGAGGAACGAGAGCGAGACAAAGCACGTGAACACGAGCGCCAAGCATGTGAACATGAGCGTGCTGAACGCGAGGCACGTGAAGAACGTGAGCGTGCTGAACGCGAGGCATGTGAAGAACAGGAGCGTGCCGAGCGCGAGGAATGAGAGAGAGAACGTGAACACGAGTTGGAAGTCCTAAAGCTAAAGCGAGACTCCTTGGCTTCAGGCACACCGGGTGCAGCCAATCCAAACTCCCCTACTGCTCTCCCAGCACCTTTTCTAGCAACTCCACGTCTCAAGCTTCCCTCTTACAAGGAAGGCGGGCGAATCGAGCCATTTATAGCTCGTTTCGAAGACATGGCAAACCTGTACGGTCTGGATGAGGCAGCTAAGCGGCTTCAGTTCCTTAGCCTGTTTGAGGGCCCTGCCCTCGACATTCTCCACAGAATTCGCGGAGATAATCTCATGTATGAGATGATGAAGACCGCACTCATCAAAGCGTACGGTCTTACGGTTGATCATGCTAGAAATCAGTTCATGAAGGCGCGTCTCCAGGAAAAGGAGACAGCTGTTCAGTTCCTTGACTGTCTCACGGCATATTTAGGCGAATGGATGGAGAAGGACGAGATTCCCAGCACATGAGAGGGAATGATCGACCTCGTGCTGCACACACAGCTGGAAAAGTCATGGCCTGCTGAGCTCATGGCCCAGCTCAAGATGTCCAAAGTGAAGGACGCATCCGAAATGGTAGAGAAGGCTGATGCTTTCTTTACTGCGTTCGGGTACCAAACTCGCAGGCAACAGCCATGGGATAAGAAAGATACTGCTAAGTCTGGGAAGCAATCTCAGACTGAACCCCAGCATCAAGGCCGTTCTCAAAATAATGGCCAGGGTCCAAACAAACCGCAGAAGGACCAGGGGCAGAATACACAGAAACCTGACTGGAAGAGGTACAAGCAGTACTCTAACCAGCAGAAGTATCCCAACCAGCAGCAGTACCCTAAACAACAGCAGTATCAGCCACGCAATCGCCAACCGGGACAAACCTTTTCGACACCAGCCCCAGTGTATCGGAGGCAGGAGCCGAATGCAGCCTTGATTCCTCAACAAGCGCACGATGGTGCCGTCCCCACCAGCACAGCTCCTTCACAGTTCACTAGTCCCCCTGAGACGGTGAACTCTCCTCCACAGGCCGTCAGTGCTCCTGCTCCCCAGATGGTGAGTACAGCTCCTCATGCATCTAGTTTGGGTACGACCCCTAAGATATATAGTTCACAGGGCACTACGTTTGCCACATCGTACGCTCCTCAGTCTCATCAATGACTAGCTACTGCCTCCTCTGACTCATTCACTGGCAACAGTGCCTTTCTTGTCCAGCCAGGGTTTGTGGGAGGAGTTTCTGTAAATGTTCTGAGGGACAATGGTTCCTCAGGTTGCTCCATTAAGCAGAGTCTAGTTCGACCCGAGGAGTACACAGGTAGGCACACCCAAGTTAGACTTATTGATGGATCAGAGAGATTGTTCTCATTAAGCAGAGTCTAGTTCGACCCGAGGAGTACACAGGTAGGCACACCCAAGTCAGACTTATTGATGGATCAGAGAGATTGTTCCCTAAGGCACGTATCCAGGTAGCATCTCCCTTTTATACAGGTTCAACAGTTGCAGCTGTCATGCAAGAACCTTTGTTTGACCTTATTATAGGTAACATTCCAGGCGTCAAAAATAGTTGCGCCGTAGACGTTGCTACACAGACTTCGGCTGCTGCAGTAACACGAGCCATGGCCAAGGCTCCAAACCGTGTCACCCCGTTGACCATTGCAACGCCGCAAGATCTGATACGCAGTCAAGACGTTGTCCAAGAGCAACAGTCTGACCCGACNTCAAAAATAGTTGCGCCGTAGACGTTGCTACACAGACTTCGGCTGCTGCAGTAACACGAGCCATGGCCAAGGCTCCAAACCGTGTCACCCCGTTGACCACTGCAACGCCGCAAGATCTGATACGCAGTCAAGACGTTGTCCAAATGCAACAGTCTGACCCGACACTTGCCACAGTGCGTAGGAAACTGGAGGGTAATGTGACGAAGTATTCGCAGGGTGGTCGAGCCAAGTTCCTTCGTAAGCGAGGACAGCTGTACCGTGAGTCACAAACACCCCAGGGTGAGGTTCGACTGCAGTTTGTCGTTCCTGCAAAGTATCGCCGAGCAGTGTTCGAATTGGGTCATTGTTCAGTGATGGGAGGTCACATGGGCCAAAGGAAAACCTCTGACCGCATCCATGCTGACTTTTTCTGGCCAGGAATGGGACAGGAAATAACTAGGCTAGTGCGTTCCTGCGATGTGTGTCAGCGTACCACTGACCGCGGGCGTGTCCGTCCTGCGCCATTGAAGCCATTGCCTGTAATCTCTGAACCGTTTGAGAGAGTAGCAGTTGACATCGTTGGGCCAATCACTCCTAGGGCTAGTGATGGATCAAAGTACATCCTCACTATTGTTGATTTCAGCACACGGTGGCCTGAAGCCGTGGCCCTTAAGAATATAGAGGCCGTCACTGTTGCAGAGGCATTAATTGAGGTGTTCTGCCGAGTAGGTATTCCCAAGGAGGTCTTAAGCGACCGGGGTTCGCAGTTCACCTCTGCAATGATGAATGAAACATTCAGGTTGTTATCAATCCGAGGCTTGCGAACTACGCCCTACCACCCTATGTGTAACGGGTTGTGTGAGAGGTTCAACGGGACTCTCAAGAAGATGTTGAAGCGCATGGCAGCCGAACAGCCAAAAGAATGGCCGCGGTTCATTGCCCCTCTTCTTTTTGCTTATCGAGAAGCCCCACAGCACTCTTTGAAGTTCTCACCTTTTGAAAAGGTGTATGGAAGGTCGGTCCGTGGGCCACTTCAAGTCCTTCGAGAGTTATGGGACGATGAAGAACCCGACCCTGAAGTTAAGACCACATACACCTATGTCCTTGATTTAGCTGACCGCCTCCAGTCGACATGCGAGTTAGCTAAGGAAGAATTGATCAAGGCGCACGAAGTTCAGAAGGCTTATTATGATAAGAAAGCAAAGCTTCGGAAGTTTAGTCCAGGTGATAAATGCCTGGTGTTACTCCCCACTGCCCAGAACAAGTTATTGGCACAGTGGAAGGGTCCATACGATGTAGTAGAGCGCATTTCAGACCTCAACTACATAATCCAGATGGGGAGTCTTCGGAAAAGATTCCACATTAATATGTTGAAGGCGTATTATGAGCCAAACTCTGAGGAAGCTGGTTTTCCTGTTCTAAGAGACAGTGACCAGCCATCAGAAGAAATTGGGGCAGTCGCGGTGATCCCAACCGCGGACACTGACGACGGGCCCTTAACCATTCAGTCCCGGCAGGAGGAGACTGTCGGAGATGTCTTACTTAATACTGACTTAGCATTAGATGACCAAAATGTCATAAGGTCACTGCTCTGTCGGTATGCTGGTGTCTTCTCTGACCAACCTAGACTCGCAAAGGTTGAGGTTGAGTGTCACAAGATTGAGTTGACCAGCAATACTCCTGTAAAAGTTAAGCCATATCCAATTCCCATGCGACTACTGGATGCGGTAGATAAGGAAATTGCCGACATGGAGGCTGCAGGTATCATTGAAAGGTCCTCGTCTCCATACTGCAGTCCAATGGTAGTAGTCCGCAAGAAGGATGGAGGAGTAAGGATTTGTGGCGATTATAGGAGGCTAAACACAATTACTAAAGTGGATGCTGAGCCAATGGGTGACCATATTGCCATCTTCTCCAAGCTGGCAGGGTCACAATATTTCAAAAAGCTCGATCTAGCGAAGGGATTCTTCCAGATTCCCCTTTATCCCGAGTGTTGTCAGTTCACCGCTTTTGCTACTCCTAGGGGGTTGTACCAGTACAAAGTCCTTCCATTTGGACTTACCAATTCCCCAGCAGTATTCAATCAAGCCATGAGACAAGTGCTCCATGGTATCGTAGGAGTAGAAATGTTTGTTGATGATGTCCTTGTCCACTCTGCCAAGTTGGAGGAGCACCTCAGACTCTTGGAAATTGTCTTCAGTAGACTCCAGAGTTTCAACATGACTGTGAAACCTAGCAAGTGTAAGATTGCACACAGTGAAGTGGAGTTCCTCAGACATATCGTTGGCAACAATTGCTGCAGGTGTCAGGGCGATAAGATCAGAAAAGTTAAGGAAGAGCCGAGACCCGTGACCAAGAAACAAGTCAGGGCATTCCTCGGCTTAGCGGGGTATTATAGAAGTTTTATCTCCAATTTTGCTCTCATTGCCCAGCCATTGCACGAGACGCTTCGGAAGTATGCCCCAAATACCATTGAATGGGGAGAAGTGCAAGAGAGATCCTTTACCACCCTCAAGAACATGCTGTGTAAGGAGCCCATTTTACAGCTCCCTAATTCCAATAAACCTTTCGTACTGCGTACCGACACCTCACAAGATGGAGTAGGTGCAGTACTGATGCAAGAATCGGAGGGTGGAATTTTCCCAGTGGCGTATCACAGCCGTAAACTAAAACCCGCTGAGAGGAATTATAGTACTGTGGAGAAGGAACTCTTGGCTGTGGTTGATGGTATAAAGAAATATTACTATTATTTGTATGGAGCACCATTTACCTTGGAAACTGATCATATGCCACTCACTAGTCTCAGCACAACTAGGACGGCTAATGCAAGGTTGACACGCTGGACACTGTATTTGCAGCAATTTAACTTTCATGTGAGGTACATCAAGGGAAGTGACAATGTGGGCGCAGACCTGATGTCTCGCCTTCTGAATGATGATTAATGTGGGTGTCTGTTGTACACTGGGTTCCCTAAGACGGTGTTGTTCTAAGAGATTTGAGCAATCCAAGAACTAGCTTGGTTCCCAGTCAGTAATATGCTGCTAAGACCTCACGTCTCGCTTGTTGGCCCCACAGGACATAATATGTCTGGGGTCTGTACATACATATGTACTGTAGCTTATAAGTGCACCGTAGATTAAGGTAGGTTAAGGGGGGAAGTCCGAGACCCCGCAGATGCAATCTGAGGCTGAGTTTGAACTACCTTGTGGTGTGTCTCGAGCTGTGGGCCTTCCTGAGGATTCCCGGAGATTACACAGAAGCCACATGAGTGTTCACACCCATGCAGGGTGTTAAAATGTGACCTGCCAAAGTCGCATAGGGATTCTTGACTACCTTTACTAATTATAAGTATGCAGTCATGGTGAACCCAACCGAGGACACCGATGACAAACGGGCAGTCGAGGTGACAAGCCCTTTGTAATGATAAGTATAATTATAAGTGTGCAGTCACGGTGAACCCAACCGAGGACACCGATGACAAACGGGCAGTCGAGGTGACGAGCCCTTTGTAATGATAAGTATAGCTATAAGTGTGCAGTCACGGTGAACCCAACTGAGGACACTGATGACAGGCGGGTAGTCGTGGTGCGATCCCAGCCGAGGGCACCGATGACGAGCCCTTTATTAGGCGTAAGTGTAGGTTAAAAAAAGTCAACTATTAAGGAAATAATGGCAACATACGTACGAAATTTGCTGTTAACTGACTTTCAGCCAAAGAGTACTTTCTTTTGTGTGTGGATTGATTGCTGGGTGGATGAAATTGTAATATAGTGCAAATCCTTTCATTGACACTATTGATACTCCACCTTGACTCATCCCACAGGTACAGTCATTGGGTGAAGATGTCCAGGACCATTGATTGTCTGCTGCACGCTGGCACTTCATCTCCTCCGCCCTCGTCGCCTTTATTATTGCATTAACATGTATTATTATTATTGCTTACACGTAGGTACAGTTACACTACAACTGTCACACCTACACCGTGTATCACATACACCACGCTACATAACAATTAGTTGTCAAAGTAAATGTAGCGAATTTTCGCTCAGTTTGACCTGAGTACAGGATTTCCCACTGTCGTCTCGGAGTTTTTCCCTCAAGCTTGCTTTCCTTAACGTAAATACGAGGTTTTTAGGCTCACAGGCGACAATGTTTTTCTCCTGTAACAGGATAGTACACACACCACAGTGTGAATCTTGTGTGACTGAGCTAGGATGCATATATATATATATATATATATTGTATATAATGTCAAATTTTACTAGTGTAAAATTTGAATTTTTTCAGGGGCGTAATGTCACGAATTTTCTACATCGTAACGTTATGTTAAGTAAATCGTGACATCGAGCGATAAATTTTGAATTGTCGGTTCTCCTCAGAACCGTTATGCGCCCGTCGCGCCATCTTCCCACGCTCGTCGCGTTATGTATTCAAATCGGAGCTCAGTCTGTCTGTAGACATGGCGCGACGCAGTACGCCTCTAAAGGCTTTAGTGATTTCTTAGCGATTTCAGATTTCAGCTTGTGTGTCCTGCAGCTCCCACCCACTTTGGTGATCGTCGCAGCAGCTCGGTTTCATCCATACCGATTAGTATTTTCTTGTTTTTCCTAGGCTTAAGCTTTTTGAGATATTTAGCTGTTTGTCTGAGTGAGTGAGTGCATTCCCTTCCTTTGATTTGAACGTAAACTTATTTGGTTGTATTTAATAAATTTACAGTTCTTTTTTTGAGCTTTGTTAAATGTAACAGTCGTGTTTAATTTTCCCACTTATTTAATATAGTTTTGCTACTCCACGTTAGCACAACTCTTTGTATTAAATCACGACTGGTACTTAGGCCAGCTTTTGGCATTAATCCTTAAATCCGTTGTGCTAGCTAGGAGTTTGGCTCAGCCAAGATCCTGTTTATCTTTACTATTATCATTTTTTATTGTTAAGGGGAGAAACTAACTTTCTTAGAGGCCAACGGTACAATATTACAGCCTAATTGAGCGTCTAGTCTCTGCTGTGGACCGTTGAGAAAGTCTATAAATTCTCGACTCTAGAGAATTGGCGAAGTGAGCCAGCATAAAGTGAAATCGCTGCTCGATTTCACAAGTCTATTCTCTCTCAGTAAATGACTCGATAGTCATTCTTAGCACACATAGCTATACATTGTATACCGAGTTATACAATATCATTATCCCTTTTGAAATACCTAAATTTCCCCTGACATCTGGCGACCTCACGCCAGGATGAAAACATAAATTTCCCCTGACAGAGCCGCTCCAAGAGATGCTCCCTCGTCTATCAAAGAATATACAAAAGTAAGAAACTGCTAACAGAGTGAACAGGGAAATGAATCACTACCCCATTCCTTCCTAATTCAGGCTGTCACCATCCTGCCAGCCAAGCTACAGCCAATAGTTCCTTTACATGGAATTGAAACTGTCAAAACCTAATGAGATCTTGCCTGCCCAAACTATACTCTTTTCATACTAACTTGGCCCAAAATTACCATTTTTCAATAGTGAATGTTGAAATGTAACAATACATTAACAAGTGTCAACAAGTGGGTTGGCAGAGGGTTAATCCCCCTCCCCAGAAAACAACTAACTAAAAATACAACAAGAAGCCTCGGATTAGGACTGACCAACAGGTGACGACCAAGGACAGGACAAAGGACATAGTACGGATTGCAGCATGGAATGTATGGGGTGCGAATGATGAGGTGAAAGTGAGAGAGACTGTCCATGTGCTTGAGGGTGCAAAAGTGGACATGCGTGGACTAACTAGGCTAAACTGCGAGGTGAGAGTGTGAGAGAGTAGGAGTATGGGTGGGGTATATGCGCGGGAATAGGTGAGAATGTGAGGACAAAAGAGGGTGTATGCATTGTTGTGTGCACGAGATGGAAAGAGAATATTAGAGAGTATGGACCACTTGGTTCAGGGACTGTGTAGATAAGATTGAAACTGGAAATACTGTACAAACGTGGGCAATTGTGTATATGTATGCACTAACGTAAGATCATGGAAGCAGAGTGAAATAAGAGTTCTGGGCAAAGTGGAAGCATGCATGGAAAAGTTCGAGAGGAATGAGGGAAGGTTTTTGATTGGAGATATAAATAGAAAAGTAGGGAATGTGAAGGTGG
Source organism: Birgus latro (assembly GCA_018397915.1). NCBI lineage: Eukaryota > Metazoa > Arthropoda > Malacostraca > Decapoda > Coenobitidae > Birgus > Birgus latro. Next base: position 19,307 of record JAGKTI010011002.1, read on the forward strand.
CTGGAGTAGTTGGTGAGTGGGGTGTGCCTGTAGAGGTGGATGAGAATGGCAGTGCTCTAGTAGGACATTTGTGAGGGGAGGGGGTTGGTGATAGCCAATACCCTCTTTAGACACGAAATGAATCACAGGTGTACGTGGCGAATGATGAGAAGGGTGGGTGGTGAACTCACTGAATGGATGGCAGTGATTGATTATGTGTGTATGGATGACAGAATGAGAAGGTATGTAATGGATGCAAGAACATACAGAGGCTGGGGGAGTGCAGATGGGAGGTGCAGCATGGTGGAATGAAGAGGTGAGAGAGGCTGTGGCACAAAAGAAGAAAACATATAGTTAGTGGATGAGAAGCAGAGGTATGGAGGAAATTGAGAAACAGAAGAAAGAGTTATATGTAGAGAGGAAGAGAGAGGTGAAAAGATTAGTGGGAGAAAGTAAGGGGAGAGTGGATGGGGAATTTGGAAGGAATTTGAGTGTAAAGTGACGGGAATGTAAGAAAATGTTCTGGAAAGAGGTAAAGAGAGTTAGACAGGGTGATAAAGAAGTTACTAATATCTGGGAGAAGGAGGGTGGTGAGAAGGGAGGAAGAAATCAGTAGGAGGGAAGTTGTGGAAGCAATGAAGAAAGTCAAAATTGGGAAAGTCCCAGGAATTGATGGAGTGTGTAGAGAAATGATGAAGAATGGGGGTGAGGTAGCAGTAGAATGGATATGGAATATGTGCAGATTGGCCTGTGAGGAAGATAGAGTCTCGGACGACTGGAAGTCGGGGGAAAAAGAAATGTGTGCATTTGTCTTCTTAGTGAATATACAAAGTACATGGTAAGATACTTATTGACAGTTAGAGAAATAACAGAGGAATTAGATGGAGAAGAGCAGGGGGGTGTTAGGAAGGGAAGAGGTTGTGTAGATCAGATATTCATCCTTAGGTGTTTAGTGAAAAAGTTTCTAGAGAAGAGAAAGAAGTTGTATAAGACCTTCATGGATTTGGAGAAAGCATATAACAGAGTGGATTGACAAGGAATGTGGAAAATATTCAGAATACAGTATAGGGAGTAAATGGGAAGTTGTTGAATGCCGTGAAGTGTATGTATGAGGGTGCTAAGGCTGTTGTGTGTGTGGATAGTGAACTGAGTGAAGTTTCACTCTGAATGTTGGATTGAAACAGGGATGTGCCATGTCTCCATGGTTGTTCAATCTGTATATGGATGGGGTTATAAGAGATACAAGGTAGGGCAGTGGATGTTGGAGCCCTAATGAAAGAGGGCAGCGTTTGGAAACTTCCTGTATTGTTATCTGCAAATGATACTGTATTGTTAAGTGAAGACGAAAGGGAACTGTAAGGCTTGGTGAATGACTTTGGGAGATCGTATAAGAAACAGAATCAAAAGGTGAATGTCGGGAAGAGTAAAGTAATGGTCTTTGAAAGAAATGAAGTCACTGAATGTACAGTGAGGTTGAAGGGTGAGGAAATGGAAAGTGTGGGTGACTTTAAGTACCTGGGTTGTGTGATGAATAAGGATGGAAGTTGGGAGGAGGAAGTGCTTGAAAGGGTACTACAAGGAAGAAAGGTTGCTGGTTCTTTGAAATCAGTGATAAGAAATAGGGAAGTGAGCATGGAAGTAAAAAGGTCGCTGCTTGATTGTATTATGATACCAACTCTAACGTATGAAAAGTGAAGCTTGGACCTTGTTGGAAGGACACAAGTCATGAGTGAGAGGAACGAAATGAGTTATCTGAGAGGTACGTACATGTGGAGTTACACGAAGAGACAGACTACAAATGAGGAAGTGAAACAGCGCTGTGGTGTGGATGTGGATAAATACGCTGAGGTTGTTTGGCCATATGGAGAGCATGGAAAACGAAAGACCTACAAGGAGAGTGAATGTGAGTGAGGTGGAGGGAGGGAAAGTGAAGGGGAGGCCGAGGATGAGCTGGAGGGATAGAGTGGAGTGGTATATGAGAGAGGGATGTGTGAGCTGGGGGGAGGGCAATGAAATGGCGGGGGACAGGGCGACATGAAGGCGATTTGTTTGTGGCCGCCCCCCACAGGACTGAGGTGTCTGACAGTGGAGGCGGTAGCTCGATCGGTAGAGAGTTGGCTTGCGGTCCCGTGGGACCCAGGTTCGAATCCTCGCTGGTGCAGGGAACAGTTTAAGGATTTGAATTTCATTAAATCAGGCTTTACTGATCTACCAGAAGACCCGCCGACATGTCGTGAAAATGACCCCGCTAATACCAATACACCAGTCCTGTATGAGACAACCCTAGCATGTATTCAATATGGACGGTGGGTGTTAAGCGCCGAAGTGGTGACATGTAGATTGTAGGAGGACGACTGGGCCTTGATAGCAGGCTGTGAAGCCTATGCCCAGAGTCGGACACATAAAAAAAAAAAAAAAAAAAAAAAGATAGACAGACAGACATTAACACCCCCAAATTATGCGAGCCATGAAGTGCTGTGAAAGGATGAACAAAACCAGTCTAATTTTGCAAACGAGTTACCTCAAATAAGCTGAAGGGGAAGGGGTTGGCAAGTTACCATGAAAAGAGTACAGGCTATGCTAAGTTATGCCCTGTGTCGATACATGTAATGTCACTTGACCTGCCTTCTGAAGGAGGGATACACCCAGAGTATTAACTCTTTCATAAGCTGGCAAAATAGGATACAAACTGGGGAGGTGAAAGTGGGGTGTATAGAATGGAAGTGGTAGTGTGTGTGTGTGTGTGTGTGTGTGTTAGCACAGTGCTCCGCAACCTTTTTTACATCACGGCATATAATTCAGTTTGCTGAACTCCTGCGGCACATTTAATAAATATTTGGCATGATAAGTGTCCGCAGTGCATAGTTGTTTTTACTTTTACTAACAAATGATGAAACACTAATTGCTAGGTGTACGATACTGTGTATTTAGAGTAACGTATTGAATTTTAGTGGTCATGGAAATTACAAAATTATTTAATTAAAATTCTTTAAGTACATGTAGTATTATGCGTTTGCTTACTTCAAGTGGGATAATTTTTCAAAATAATGTTGATTTTTTTTTTTTTTAAGACGATAAACTCAGGCAGTTTTACCGAGACAGGTTATTAAGTGACCAAGTTAACAAAGTTTATATTTGCAGCGCCAAGTAAAATAATTTTCACTGAAGCTTTCTGTAGTAATAGTCAGTAAAAATGTTTTTCCCAGAAAATAAATAAATGTAATACTCTTACTGAAAATTAATGAGAAACTTGTGCATGTTTTGAGGGACACAGGCGCTAAAATTTATGTAGATAGAAAGACCCACACGAAATTCATCTGATGACTTCAGATATGATCTTGTTTTGTTCTTTATAATGCAAGTGTTAATGCTGAAAAGCTTGATTGGCACAAATATGTTGTTGCAATTGAGAATATCACTCTTGAGATTACAATAATTCCTAATATCCACAAAGTCCTCTCGTGCCTTCAAAGAGAGAAAGAAAGATCAGCAACTGATGCTTCAGCAGCTGAAGGAAAAGGATCAGGAATCGATTAACACTTTTCTGTATAACAAAAGTTTTCTGTTAAGCCATTCCTTCCGAGTGAATAGCTCAGTGTCTTATAAAAAAAATATACCACTAAAACACCACCAGCCAATGCTCCTTTATGTGCAAGACTTTCACGGGAGCAAGGCTCGTCGTACTGAATGACACACATAATCACCAAAACGTTGTACCCATGTCCGAATGAGACAGTTCCTGGAGAGGTTTCGTATTACAGGGTTATATGAATATGAAAACGAATAGTGAACTTAATACATCCGTTTATTTATTTCCATACCATATTATATCTGTTATGTTTATGTATATGATATTATTATTAATTTCCCGTAATTGTTATCAAGAGGTGGAAGGCAATGATCCGCGGCACACCAGGCATCTTTTGGCGGTACACGGGTTGTGGAGCACTGTTAACGTACTACGAACATCGACTTTAGTTGTCTGCCATGGATGAGTTTCCATAAATTTCTAACCTAGTCAGCAAAGCACACACAGACCGGGAGGCGAGCGCTGTACCGTGGATCAAGGTTCGGTTGGATTAAATATAAATCCAGTAATTTAAGTTCCTTAATATTCTCACTAACGATTCGCTCCCAGCTGAATAAAATACTTTTGTGTAGTCTAGTGTTAGCTGGGATATAAACTAGAGTTATGGCAGTGAGAGCGCTAATGGCCAAAGTATAAACATTCTAAGGCTATATGACTTAACCAAATCAACGAGCTGGCTGAACTATAAGAAAGAGCATACAAGACCATGAGAGGTATTAAATTAAGAAAACAGTAATTAAGAAATGCAAAAACAGATGAGAGAAAATTAGGCGAAGGAGACAGGTGAAGTTGGGTAAGGCAAGGTAAGATGGGGTTAGTAACAAACTGCATACGTCAGCATAAGGCACATCAGGCTGGTTAAGTAGTGCATTTCACCCACACCCTCTCTCGCCCTCGCCTTCTCCCCTCGCTATCTCACCATCTCTTCCTTTTCTCCCATCTTTTTCAGACCTGTTCCTCTCTCGCATCCTCTCCTCTCCTTCCCTCCTCCCGTCCTTCGCTCTCATTCCCCTCCCCTCCTTCGCTCACTCATCGCTTTCCTTACTTACATCCCCTCTCCCTCCCCTCATCCTTTCTTACTTCCCTATTCTCTCTCCTCCATTCCCCTCCAGACCTCACCCTCATTGCTCCTCCTGCCATCTCCTGTCTTTCCTCTCCTCATTCTTCCATATATCCCTCCCCATTCACTCTCCTCCCCTAATCTCCCATCCCTCGAGGCTATCCATGGTTCTCTCCCGTCCCATCACCTTTATTTAATTCACATTTCCCCTCTCCATCTTGTCTCCCTTCCCGCTTTAATGCATCCCTTTCCTGCTCTCCCTCCCATTCCCTCCCCATCACAACCCCCTTCATCTTCCTTTCTCCCCACCCTCCCTATTATCTACCTTCGATGGAGGTAAGGTAGAGAGGGAAGAGGAGGGAAGGGGAGAGGGTCGGAGGGAGGGGAAGGGAGGAGAGTAAGAGACGAGATGGAGCGGCAGGGAAGAAAAGGAAGGGAGGGAGGAAGGTAAAGATGGGGAAGGAAGGAGAGAGAAAGAAGGTAGGGAAAGAAGGAGGGAAGGAGAGAGAAGGAAGTGCTGAGGGTAGGGAAGGGAGGAAGGAAAGAAGGGGAGGGAGGGAAGGTAGGAAAGAGGCGAGAGAAGAGGTGAAGCAATGCAGGATCGATTGTCTGATTGAAGAAAATAAGCCTCAGCATTATGTTATTCAATCCATCAATCACACCCACACCCCCTCCCCTCCCCTCTTGCCTCACTCCCCTCCCCTCCCCTCTTACCATACTCCCCTCCCCTCCCTTCCTTCTTACCTCACTCCTCTGCCCTCCCCTCTTGGCTCACTTCCCTCCCCTCCCCTATTACCATACTCCCCTCCCCTCCCCTCCCCTCTCAACTCACTCCCTTCCTCTTCCCTTCCCTCCCTTCTTACATCACTCCCTTCCTCTTCCCTTCCCTCCCCTCTTACCTCACTCCCTTCCTCTTCCCTCTCCTCCCCTCCCATTCCCTTCCCTCCCCTCTAACCTCACTCCCCTCCTCTCCCCTTCCCTTCCCTCCCTTATTACCTCACTCCTCTCCCCTTCTCTCCTCTCTTACCTCACTCCCCTCTCCTCCCCTTCCCTCCCCTATTACCTCACTCCCTTTCCCTCCTCTCTTACCTCACTCCCCTTCCTGCCATTTTACTTCACTCCCCTCCCCTTCCCTTCCTTTTCCTTCCTTTTTTTTTTTTTTAAATAACAGAACAGGGGAAGGAAAAACAAATGAATTTAAAAAAAAATACATACACCAGATTACTGGTGTCCTCCATTCATGAAATATCTGTAACAGTTAGACTTGAACAGCTGTAAGTTGAAGTTTGGAGGGAAACAACTCGGAGGAAGCGAGTCCAGAGAGATGCAGTTCGGGGAATAAAAGAATTCTGATAGGCGGAAGTTCTGCAATATGGCTATGTGACATTCCAGTCATGAGCGCTGCCAGATGCCCGTGTAGCACGAGGGAAGGCATCGAGAGGTGGCACAATGGACGCAACTTCGTCTGAGCATTTGCCATAAAAATATCTGTAAAATAATGCAAGGGAGGCAACACTCCTTCTTACTCGTAGAGGAGGTAAATTATTTGTAATAGCAGGGTTATTAATAATTCCAACAGCTTTCTTCTGAATTTTGTCTAGTTGTTTTAATGCAACCTCTCCACATCCATTTCACAAGGGTGAGAAATTTTCAAGCTGAAAGTGCACATGACTCTTGTAAATTACTGTATAGCTATCTGCTCGTCAGTGAAGAAGTTATGGACACTGTATAATAATTCAAGTTTCTTTGAGGCGGTTTTAGCAAGTGATCTGACATGAGAGGTCCAGCTGAGGGCACTGTAAAGCGAGACACCTAGAATTTCAATTCTTTTGTAGATGGGAAATTTAGTAGCACTGAAGGTAATATATGAATCAGGCAATATCTGTCTTTCAGTAAACTGTATATATTTGGTTTTACTAGCATTAAACGAGACAGGGTTGTTTGTCCCCATTCACTGATCATAGATAAGTCTTGATTTTTGGAGATGGCTGTACTGAGTTGAGAATTGGAGATATCATACTTTGTAAATGGGTGTCTGAGTGTGAATGAACTGTGAAGTGTTGAGTCATCTGCATATGAATGGATGGGATTGTGGGTGACAGATAAGAGATCATTAATATGAACCAGGAACAGGGTTGGTCCCAGAACTGATCCCTGTGGCACGCCGGTGTTAACTGAGTAGACATTGGAATATACATCATCTACGTTTACTCTTATTTTTCTGTCGCTGAGATATGAGGCAAGCAGAGGAACAAAAGACGTTAGTCCATAGCAAGGAAGTTTGGACAGCAGGGAATGATGCCATACTCTGTCGAAAGCCTTAGAAATATCAAGGGCCACTGCGTGAGTTTCTCCATATAGGTCGATTGATTGATGGATGGTGTGAGTCAGAAGATTGAGTATGTCAATGGTGGATCTTTCGTGGCGAAAACCATATTGTTTATGGCTAATTAAGTTGTTGGATTCAAGGTATTTAACTATGTGCTTGTTGATTAAAATTTTGAATACTTTACCCAAAGAAGATGTGACAGCTATTAGTCAGTAATCAGAGGGGTCAGAGGAACTTCCTTTCTTTTGAACTGGGTGGATATTGGCTTCTTTCCATGAATTACGGAACGAAGAAGTACGTATGCATTGTCTGAATAGTTTAGCAAGAACAGGTGCAAGTTCCGGGGAACACTTTTTCAAAACAATTGGAGAAATTCTATCTGGGCCTGGAGCTTTGTTTAGGTAAATTGTCTAGGATGGATTTTACATATCTTGTCTGTATTTTAAGTGGAACAATTTCGGAAGAGTCAAGTTCTAATACTGGGACGTTCTGGCTGACTTCCTCTAAGGTAGAATTTCTGGCAAATGTACTGGCAAAGATATTTGCTTTCCTATGTGGGTCACTTGTAATATTGCCATCTGAAGATTTTAGTGGAGGAATGGATGATGGATGACTTGTTAAAGTTATTATTGAAAGAATTAAGAGTTGACCAGAATATTTTATTGTCATTAGGGCTGTTAAGTAGTTTTGATCCTTGATTATGAAGAAAGTTTGATTTAGCGAGATTTATTACATGTTTTCTAGCAATTTTAAATTGACAGAGTGATTCAGATGTTTTTTTTATTTTAAGTGTTGTATGCTAATGACTTTTGGGCTGTTGCTCTTGCACAGTTGTTATCAAACCATTTTGGAGCGTTCGATCTTTTAGTGAACTGTTGACTTGGTATGAACAAATCCATACCAGCAAGTATTAAATCACTTACTTCATTCCCCTTCCTTCCTCTCTTACCTCATTCCCCTTCCCTTCCTTCCTCTCTTACCTCATTCCCTTCCCCTATTACCTCATTCCCCTCCCCTTCCTTCCCCTCTTACCTCATTCCCCTC
>JAGKTI010011003.1:0-12492 GCA_018397915.1 Birgus latro
TGCAGGGTAGAGCGTCACTTAAGACAGTGTTTGTAGATTCATCAGTATTCATCGTGCTGTAAAAATAATGAAGTTAGACTCGGAATGTATCCACTTTCAGGTTACAAGGATAATCTTGTTTATATTTCGTTACAGTAAAATAGATAATAAAGTTTGATACCATAAAAACTAGAATTACAGGATGTGAGGTGTAATATATCGATATAAAAAGCCCATCGCATGAGCTGCAAAGCAGAAGTCAGCAAGAATAAAAACTAACTTTTATTTGGGAAACACTGATGAAGGTACAAAAACGAGAGGGTTTATTTTTTTTTCACCCACCCATTAAAAAGTCTCTTAATAACGAGATCAATCTCCTCGAACAAACAAATCTCATACGCACCTTCCGAACTCTTCAGTTTGTTCTCATTCACTGAAAGTTAATCACGTGATTCTCCTAAACTTTAAAAGTGTCACTAAAGTTATGTACTCTGAAGACAAAAATTCTGGAGTCATTAAACATGATACATTTCTGCCAAGAATTAGGATGAAGGTTCGTGCAACTTGTGGTCATAACAACTGAAAACTCCTCAGATGTCTTAACACCCATGTTTGACTGAGTTTTCCATCCCAGTCACCACACAACCACATGCACTGTCACGAGGAAGAGTTCGCCGACACTTCTCTGGTGGCTGTGGCAATGGAAGATGTTACGTGAATTTTCATGCGCTAGTAGCATGAAGCACACAGCTAAAGAGTAACATCGGGAATGATGCTCCATGTCATTTGCGGTGGAATGAGAAATAAGGAAAGCAGGATACTGAGCTGGCAGAGGATTGTCGGCTGTACCTGCACACAACACATGCTATCACGCCCTGGTCATAATGTAAACGGGTCTATATTAAACCTGACAGTCAGCAGGTGGTGCGTTCATGGGTGTAATGTTGTATGATATGACATTTGTAGTCAATAGGGTTTTCCTGGTAGAAGCGCTTTACCGCGAATTTTCTAAGCCTTTGTTACTTTAGGTATAGGATTAGCTGTTTTTCTGGTAGGATTAATATAGCGCAGTGGTTTGGATGATATGTTCTATTTGTCATGGTTCCTCGGTTAGTTTTTATTTTTATTTTGAAAACTTAAAATGACTGATAATAATTTTTAAAAAATGTACTTTCTTGGCTTGATGACCATGCCCAAAGTACAATGGTTACCTCCTAATATCGAAAAAAAAAAAAAAGTACCACCTCCTGCTCTCACTCTGCTCCTTGCTTTCTGCATACATGGATGGCACTGCTGGTAAGTTTTAGACTCGCGCTTGCTAAGTGAAAGTGGGTTTTATGTTTTGCTTGTCGTGTGTGTGTGTGTGTGTGTGTGTGTGTGTGTGTGTGAACAAAATATTCAAGCAGTTTTTATCCGATTTTAACCGTACTTGGTGGAAGGGTTGACGGTTAGCCAAGGAGGTGACCTATTGTTTTAAAAGCAATAGGTCAGATCCCAGGGTCACAGGGCTATATCAAGTCTGGGCTTAGCAAAGTCAATTTTAAGGTTTTTTTTTATCCTATTTATACCATATTTTGTGGCTGGAATATGGGTAAGGCAAGAATGAATTTATATGAGTTTGATAACATTGTCAGAGGTCAAGGTTACAGAGCAAGATAACAGTTCGACTCGTAGTCTGCGTGTGAACGAAATAGCTAAAACAGTTTTGACTTGGCGTGGAACAAACAGGGTGAAAATCAAGGGGACCAGTCAAGGCGTTGATCAATTGTATTTGATAACAACAGGTCAAAGGCCAAGGTTACCATTCAAGGTCAGCTTAAACAGTTTTTACCCGATTTAAGCCAAACTTTGTGGAAAGGTTCATGGTAAGACGTCGACAAAGGGACTGCAATTAAAGAGCAACCAGTCAAAGGCTAAGGTCACAGGGAAAGGTCAAAGGTCATGGTCACTGGGCAAGTTTAACTCAAGCAGCTTTGATCTGATCTGGACCAAACTTGATGGATAGTTAAGGGTCAGGAAAAAATGAGGCAATTCGGTTTTACAGCAATCGGTCGAAGGTTAAGGTCACAGAGCAAAATCAGATGTTCAGCCCTCAGACCATTTGGTGGAGAGAGGTACTGACTTCTGAGTTTAATCTTACTCTATTGTCTTGCACTGTTTGATGATTGCATTTTATTTCTTTGGAGTTTATGCCTTCCCCATTATGCCCCCTTAATATCTTTCATGGAATAAAATAGTTCACATTATTTTTCATTATTTTCACCCTTGACAGGCGACCACCGCCATGTTTTCTATCCATAAACCCTGTCGTTCATTTACCCACAAAGATGTGATAGTGTTTCCCGACTAACTTGTTCTTTCGTAGCTTGTCAAGCCTCACTCCGGTTGTTTTCGTTTGTTTGGCATCTCTTCTGTGATGGTCTTTTTGTATCGAATTTTTCCATGTCACCTCTGTTATTGTAGCTTGTGTTATGGACTTATTATCTAGTTTATTTCAACAGAGTTGAGAGAAGTTATAAGCGTCAGAACTTGAATGTATGAAGCATGTTCTAGGAGACAAGGTTGCTAATGTTATAGTAGCTAAAATATTAAGAAGGGTTCAGTACCACGTACCTGATATTAACGCGCACTTTGAAATAATACACTTTTTGCAGAAAGTGAACATAGTCAGTTTATAGGCTTTGGTTCCCTATTCCAAGGCCTAGCAAGTCACACATTTAACTCTGATTTGTTGGTCTGTTTGACGTTTTTGTCTCTTTTCAGCGGTGTGTTGGCTAATTGTCCGTCATTAAACGAACACAAAACTTTTCCATAAGTTTTCTAACAATGTGCAAAGGTCGGCTGTACAGTACTTTTAACCGCTTTCGAAATAAACCAGTTTTTGTGCTTAGATTTTTTCCTTTTTGGAGGGGGGGGGGGAGGAGAGGCTGTTTTCCCAATACGGTGGCAAAAGTTGAGAAAAGCTCACGAAAATCATTTATTACGTACCCATCAGGTTCCCAACGATGTGTGTAAGTCTGCTGTGGCTTTAACACTGTCTTTGATAGCACAAATTTTGGTGCTCAATTTGGCATTTTGTGGATTTCTGCAGGAATATGGTGGCGATTTTTCAGAAACACCACAAAAGTAAAACCTATGAATTTTTCATAAGCTTGCCAACGATGTGTGTAGATCAGCTGAAGCTGTAACATGGTCTTTGAAATAACATAGTTTTAGTGCTGTTTGGTGCTCACTTTGTCCTTTTTTTTTTTCAGCTTTTACCTCAACAAAATAGCGCCGAAAGCTGAAGAGAAAATTCATCTAAAGAACACGAATTACATTTTCTTAAGCCTTCCAATGATGTGCATATATCTGCTGTAGCTTTAGTGTTGAGAATGACTCATAGGTGATGTTTGATGTTAAATGGCTTTTTTCAGCAATGTGATGGCAAACTTTGAAAAGAAAAAGCAGGGCAGGTGTACCGCCCATAGCTTGTTTGTATTCATTCTATCCATGTGCGTAGATCCGCTGTAGCTTTAAAACTCTTCGAAATAACAAAGTGTTGGTGCTGTCTGGTGCCAAGTTTTGTGCATATCTATTAATTTCCGCAATACGTGGGCAAATTTGGAGAAAGTAATTTAAGGAAATACTTACTCTCCACGTGTAATCCTTCCTCTACGCGTAATTCTCTACGATGTACGTATATCCACTGTAGCTTTAATAATATCAATATAACAAAGTTTTGGTGATGGATATTATCTTATCTCTTTGGTACAGTGGCAAAGTGTGCTTCTCGCACGCTGGTGGGCGCGAGTTCGCCTCCCGCCAAAATTGTAAAAACTTTGGGAAGCGTTCACCACACCACTAACCACTTTGGCGGATACAAGGGGTGCTGTGGTTGAACCAGTGTCGCATACTAGTATGCTGGCACCCAATCGGCTTAAGGCGGGCCGATTACACTTGGTTCACAGACTACACACACATACAAAGCCACTACAACACAACAGTTACACTTACAAGCACTTCTCACCCTACATACAGTCTCTGCCAGACAGCCTAAGCCACTGGGTTCCCTACCGATGCAGTGACGATACATGGCTGTATCGTCCCTGCCTCGGTAGGGATAGGCCGGTCCTGCAGTGTACCTCAACGGCTGATGACGACGATTATCTTGTCATCCACATCCTACTACTCATGTAGTAGTGTAGTGTTTTTCCTTGCATCTTTGGCAATAAACAAGACTATTCTTATTGAGGCATGGGTATGCACACTTGAAAGCACTGAACGTGTACGAATGAGTAAACTTACTAACGCTGTTCTTTAGCTTCCCAGTTGCCTGATATTGATGCACGCATTGAAATGATCAACATTACTTCAATAAGTGGTCATATGTATGTGTTATAGGTAAAGGTCAAATATTATGGTCAAATAGCTACGTCAGGTTAAAGTTTTGATCTGATGTAGTCCAAATTTAGTGGAAAGACTGATGGTAAGGCAAGGATGAGGGGATGCAATATTAAGAAAGCTCACTCAATTGTCAGGGTCACAGGGCAAGGTCAACCTATGTACATATGTGTGAGAATGTGAGTAAAATATCTAAAACAATTCTGATCTGATTTCAGCCAAATTTGTGGGAAAGTTTGAGAGTCAGGCAACTGGGTGACGTTATTTTTTAACACGATGAATGGTCAAGGTCATTGAGAAAGGCTGCCTAAATATTTTTTCTGATTCAGAATATGTGAGAGGGTTCAGAGAAAAGTAAAAATAACAAGACTTCATTTTAAGAACAAGTTATCAGAGGTCAAGGTCACAAAAGTAAGTCAAGTGTTTGATCCTATTTCACGAAACCGTTTTGCTTCAGTTTGGACCAGATTTAGTGGATGGACTGAGGGTCAGCCAAAGATAAAGTTCCATTTGAATAATAATAGGTCAAGGTCAACTTCAGCAAATATTGATCCAAGGGTTAAGGATGAGCCGTGATTAAAATGATTCGATTTTGAGAACCATCTGTGGAAGATCAAGGTCACAGGGAAAAGATAGATATTTGGCCCCTGTAGGCCTACCATAAGTGCGGCGCAGATATTCCACTCTTTGAGTGCTCCATTTTATTCTGTGTTATGCATAATTCAGATTATTTTTCTATTCTTGAATATACGAGAGAAAGAACACCACCTACATATTCCCTACATGTCATACCTCGGGACTAAATAAGGCAGCAGTTCTGTGTGGAAGCACTTATTCCTCCCAGTACTGACAGAGAGCTACGGCGACTTGACCACAAACGCTGGTGTCGTCAGAGGCCTTGCAGCTTTTACGCACTGGGGGAGGGGACTGTGGCTGGGTTTTCTTTTTCATCTTAGTCATGTCCCCTCAGACAAAACAGCCATACTTCTGATCCCACACCATGTGGTTGTGGAAGTTCGGCTGGGATGTTAATTAATGGCCTAACTGCCTATCTATTAACAGATGCCTTAATCCCGGTAGCGGTGGCCACACACAGATCGCCTCCACGTCAACCTGTCCTTTGCCATTCGGCTTTCCTCCCTCCAACGCACACACCCTCTCTCACATATCTCCACTCTATTCCCCCATCTCACCCTAGTCCCCCCTCCCCCTGCTCCACTCCCTCTCCACCTCACTCACATACATTATTTATCAGATGTTCATTCCCCATCCTCTCCACATGGGCAAACCATCCCAAAGTATTTATCTCTTGCACTTTCTAACTCAGTCACATGAACACCACAATGATCCCTTACTTCCTCATTTGTCTGTTTGTCTCCATGTAACTCCACATGTTCCGCACAGATGATTCATTTGATAGTGATCATGAAAAATTTCAAGCATTGCATTTCTGACTTTTCATTTGTTATAAACCTTTCAGACTCAGTTTTACTCATATGCAAAATACTTTACTACTTACACTAACACAATCTCTGTGGCGGATTGAAGATATTAAGATTTATAAAATATACATTTTATTACACATCATACAAAATCTGAAGGAAATATAATTTCACTATTTACACACATGTGAAATGTGAGAGTGAAATGTGACAGTGTGCTGGTGTGAGGGTAAGGACCAGCACCAGCGTCACCACCAGCCCCACACTCATCACAACCCTTAGCCCCTCCGCCACTACCGCCCTTCCCCTTACCATGTATAGCCAAGAGGTAACATGTATATTGAACAGGTAACATGTATATTCAAGTGTAAAGCTCTTTGTATGTTACTCACATCCACCGGCCAGGCTATTTCAGAGGGTCCCTGATGCCAAGCTCTCCACATGCATTACCAGTATCGTGTCATACTACATCCTTACCTTTGTTAAAGTATCAGACCCTACCATGTTTGTACAGATATTGAATCATAATCAGATTTAACTATTTATATACCTATTTATAAATATATCTTTATAAATTCTCTAATAAAATTTTCAGATTCAACAGCAAAACTCGGACAATATTAATTTAGCAGCCACGGTTGCTCCAGATGAATATGAAATAACTGTCACATGACTGGCTGGACTTGATTTGTGTACCTTTATTTATAGAGATGCAGCCAGTATGCAAACTGTGGCTGTAATGGAAGCTGGCACAACATGCTATCATAAAGATGCATGAGCCATCTTTTTTGAACCTGCTAAAATATCACAAAGTAACCTTTCCAATATACTGTATATATATATATATGTATATATATATCCATTTTCCGGAACTATATGCATATAAAGGATTACATGCTATATTTTAGTACAGATAATCTTGTACTATTTTTATCAATATGAAGTGTATATTTTTTTGGACATGACCATTACCTATTCTCCAAATAAAATTATTTAAATAAATATCCTGACGCCCACCACTCAGGAACAAATATGTACTTCAGTGATTACCTTTATGATGGTGACTCCTGTCAGTAGTGTACGCTCTCAGTCATAATATTACCTTCATCATACCTTTCTAGCGGCAATATATTCTTAATTTTTTCCAGTAATTATAGTCATTATTGGACACAAATTGGCTTTTCGCTTTCTTTTCTGTTCTATAGAAATTAAAATATTTGTTATGTGGATGGACAATGTTTTGACTTGGATTGCATCTACAGTGATCACAAGGAAAGTCAGTCATATTCCCACACATTTTCTGTAGCTTGTGTGATGCTGCTGCAGATAATGTACTCCTGCCTCCATTGAACTGTAGTGGCACTGCTTAAATCAACGACACAAATGGCAGACTATGTTTCCATACCACTAGGGAAAACAGTCGATAGAACTCGAGTTGGCTGACTGTCATTCACACACAGCTATTCACATCAACTACAAGAAGTTCCACGGCAACATCAAGAAGACTGGTTAAGATGGGAACAATGGAGGGCTGAGAATGAGCTCTGCGTCAGGCTGTATTATAAGAGTTCATTGCAGCATATACTACAGAACTTGTACACTCTGGGTCAATAAGTTCTCCTTGTTCATACCAAATTACATAATGTCAAGGTTCGGTTTAACCTCTACATGAACTCAGCACATTACATGAACTCATAAACAAAGGTTCGTCGTATGATTTCGTCCAAGCAACGACCAAAATAGTTCCAAACCTCAGTGCTTCTGGGGTGACTGTGGAGGAAGTTTTGATCGGGTGAGCAGAAGGTGTATGTAATCATGCTGCTTTTAACACTTAAAAACATGATTGTCCCCTTTGTGTATTTGTTTATTTGTTTATTTTTTGCTCAATTTACGTGCCTTGCTCCAGTCTATGTACTTGATGCGGATACAGTCATAAATTTTATCAGCTTGCCTGTCAGAGTGGCAAACTACATGCTGGACAGAGCCTTCACATTATAAAACGGGAACCTGGTATACAACATAATGAACAGCATCTAAGCTCATTATAAGAATATTAAATATTTAGTAATTACATGATACACAACAGCACGGATAAGACTTAGGGGTAGCGAGGCAGGAGGTGATGCGGTCCAGGTGGCCGGCATCACGTGGCGACTGGGAGGAGCAGGTGGGCGAGGGAGAGTGCCAGTAACTGTGACGTCACCAGCAGGGGCACAAGGGCGGCACCAGGCACCGCAACCGTTGCACTGTCCCCTGACCCCAAGCGCTGGATAGCTGCAGTTTTGTCACCTGCGAAAAAGCAGAAAGTGTTGGGTGATCACATGCTTACCAAATACTATACATTATCTACTGTAACCCTTTCAGTCCAATGACGAATTTCTGATTTTATTCTAGCTTCCTACTTAGAAGTAAGAGTACATAGGAGTACTTAGGAAGTAGAGATAACAGGAGACCTATTGCAAAAGTTAAAAGCAAATTTTACCAATATCTAACCAGTGTGTAGGAGAAAAGGATAGACATTAGGAAGGAGGAGGATCTTCTCACACAAGGAAGGACACTTTATCAGTATGAAATATCAAATACAGTCTTTTTAAATAGTTCTAATACGACAGATCTCTCCACCGTTAACTTAAACAGCTTGGAAGTAACAAGAATATAATAAACACTGCTTCTTGGGGTAGAAGGGATTAACTTGTGCTAAAACTGCAACATCTCCATCTTGAATGCCGACCTATACCAAAAGATTAACATGAGACTTTGGCTGTAATCATAATGAAGTGTTGTGGAGAGGATGTAGGGCCAATGTGCAGTCTTATTCGGGTATTGAGCTGTAACACGAGATTATCACAGGGATATCATGCCTGTCACGAAGAAATCCTGTAAAATGAGTGTAGATCCATACTGTCGTGTTATTCTGACACTGAGTTGTAACACGATATTAATGCTAGGTTATGGCGCTAATCACGATCATGGGCTGTGGAAAAGATGTACAGCAAAACTAGCACATTTTCTGCCACCAAGCTGTACAAAGAAATTAACATTAGAATACAATGCAAGTCACGGCGATTTCTTCCCCTCCCCCCTTTTTCCTCTTTTTTTTTTCCTCCCTGCTTCTAATCAAAGCCCCTTCAGTTAGAGGACGGCATTATATTATGCGTACTCCTACCACATTATTTTAGTTAGTCTATTTGAACCCCTAGGAGAGAAGATAATAATACTGCAGCTATATCAAAGCCCTCCAGTTGTGAAAAGTCTGTTCTAACTATTTATCCACTGACAGACGCCTTAATCTCCGAAGGGATGTTCACAAACAAATTGGCTGCACGTCGCCCTGTCCTCTGCCATTTTGCTGCTCCCTACAACTCATCTCCTCTCTTCTACGTCTCTCCACTCCGTCCCTCCATCTCATCCGTGGTCTCCCCGTCCTCCTCTCCTCTTCCACCTCACCCATGTACACTCTTCTATTCAGTCTAAGATTTTTTTTCCCTAAGGTGAATAAAAGCGTATGGAAAAAAACAAGCACCATATATAAAATCCGCCATCGACTGAAGGGATTAAACTTCATTATAAAAGTTCACCTTAAGCTGATCAAAATTATCTGGCTGAAAAAAAAAGGACGAAATTTATACGGATCACTATACTGGAGGGAATATAAGTAGCTTCTGGCCCATTCAAGGCAACACTGTATCCTTTTTACCTTAACTTTGCCTAGATTATCGTCCTTTTGCAGCTTATTTCACGTACCTTGGCAGAGAAAGACAATGCCATGGCTATACATCCTTTCCACAACACTTCTTAACGACTAGCATCATATTCTAATGTTAATATAGTGTTTCAGCTCGAAACTAGCAAAATAGTCTTGTGTTAATCTATTGTTACAGCTCCAATTGAAAATGGAGATGACAACTTTAGGGTTACCTGGAGGAAAAAAAGGGAAAGAGGGCAATACGAAACATTAAAATGTATGGTGGGATGGTAAGTTTCTTTTGTGGCTTATTTCAGGTAGCTCGGTGGAAGAAAAGGGCACTGCTATGTTTCTGCATCTTTTCTTTTCGAATGAACTTCTTTGGGGCTAACAACACAAACTTGTGTTAATCTTTTGTTGTAACTCACCATTCAAGTTAGAGTAAACGTAGGACAGCAAGAATTCCAAATAATGTCAACACCAGTCAGGGGACGTTTCTCATGTTTTTACTCTTCCTGGTTTGAGAGGTTTCAGTCTGTTTAGTAGGAACTTTATGAACTAGAGGAGTTAGATATTGCCTTCACTAATAGCTTCAGTACGAAAGAATGTTCCGAACTTGAACAGAATCGTCAGTAATCAGCTAGAAAACAACAAGGAATTACTTCAACTTAGGAATAATCTCCTTCAATCTGATGACGTATTCTTAATTGATTCTTGCTGCCCTCAAATGATTCCATAACTTTAGGATACATTTGTGGACCTGAGGGCTATATCCAGCCATCATTAACATATTCAGCACAATAAATTAGTCTTAAGTTCTATCAAATCATCTGGAGTCAGCAAGTGTACATTTTAACGATATATTAATTTGGGATAGATTTTGTGAAGTGGAGGGGTTAAATTTAGCCAGCGTTAACCCGTTCGCTGATTTCCGTTTAGTATGCCCTTTTTGCGCTACGCATTAAAACTGATTTTAGCAGGGTGATCATTCCTTCACTTTTTACTTAACAACCTTGCTTAAACTATCCTTACAAAACTTAACAGATTAATCTAACTGACTAACAAGCTAACTTGACCTAATACCAAGAAAATAAACCTAAATTTAGACTTTCCTGTAAAAGAAAAGGCACAAAAATGGTAAGCAGAACGTAAATCAACCACCCGTTCAGCACAAGAGATCTTTCAAAATAAGTATAAAATTGTCTGGAGGCATCAAGTATAAACTGGAGAGACTTTGTTGTATTCATCATTAGCGAGTTTTGGGCTACAGAGAAATTTAAAATACCATCACTGATAATGTTCGTCGTACTAGCATGCAGAGCATTTAAAATAGAAAATTATCGTAAGAAAATAACTTTGAGACACTATGAAGTACTTGCTGAAAAATCTCATGCTTTGATTTGGTCGTAAATAAGGAATGTACAAAATGAGAACAGTCCATCTTCTCACTGTGTTAGAGAAACTGCTTATTTTGTTCCTTATCTGCTGCTAAAGTGAAATGTAACATTGTTCAGCAAAACTACTGATAATATCTCAATGTTATTTTCACACCGTATTCTTTTTAAATCGAGATGTGCTTTAATACTACGAAAATTTTCATTTTTTTTTTTTTTTACTTCTCTGTAGGCCAAAACTGGTAAGTGGTCAGTTGAGGGGGTTGATGACGTAAGGCAAGGTATTAATAACGTGTTAAGGATGGATGACCCACCAGCAGGAACTAGGGCACAGTACGTTCACCTGACCTCATACCCTCCGACAGAAATTACGTGCACATAACGTTGTAACCTCTTATGCGATCTACGTGCACAGGACCCCACAACCTCCAACTGGAATTACGTGCTCCAGAACTAACGCAGCTACGTCCACATAACTCTTTAACTTCCTATTTGAGTTACGTGCATAGAAGCACAAAACCCATACTATGAATGTACGTGCACCAGAACTGATTCAGCTATGTACTCGTAACCTCATAATTTCCAGTATGAACTATGTGCACCTGATCGTATAACCACCGGCAGAAAATAATTTCAGTTATGTACACCATCTCCCAGTCCTGTATGAGACAGCCCTAGCATGTATTCAATATGGACGGTGGGTGTTAGCGCCGAAGTGGTGACATGTAGAGGTGTATGGTATGTAGGAGGACGGCTGGGCCTTGATAGCAGGCTGTAAAGCCTATGCCCAGAGTCGGACACATAAAAAAAAAAAAAAATAACCACCGGCAGAAAATAATTTCAGTTATGTACACCATCTCCAATAAGAACAACGTGCACGTGATCACACAGCCTCTAGCAGAAATTACGTGCACCTGAATTACTGTAATGCACCTGACCTATGTGTATGTGTCCTATGTACACCTGATCTTATAACTTCCCATGCTCCTGTCCCCATAACCTCCCATGCATCTGTCCTCATTAGTTCCTATGCACCTGTCCTCCTAACCAACCATGCATCTCTCCTCACAACCTGCTGTGCACCTGATCTCACCTGATCACATAACTACCCACGCACGTGTCCCCGTCCATCTGATCTTTTAACCTCCAATAGCAGGACTTTCGTGCACCCAGCTCCAAGAAGAACACGTGCATGGCCTTATGACTAATTCAGCTAGGTGCACCTGATCTTAAAACTTCCAACAGGACCTACATGCACCGACTCTGTAACCTCTAAAGCGGATATTATTGCACCTGATCCAATACTTTATAACAGGACTCGCGTTCCCTTAACCTCATATCCTCTAGATGGAACTATCTTGTGTGCACCTGACTTGATTACCAACAGCAAGAACAACGTTAAAGTAACCTTATAACTTTAGGATTATAGATATAAATATTCATTTGGGCCAATCTACAGGAAAGATACTTCTACTTGGAGGGAGCGTGTCTGCCAGAAGTAACTCTTCCCAAGTAGGTGAAGTACGAATGGAGCAGTGGTATCCGTAGGGAGAGAGAGACATGGGAAAGTTGATGTAGTGTGTGTGTGTGTGTGTGTGTGTGTGTGTGA